>JAGDQP010000832.1:78232-140785 GCA_022664845.1 Lepisma saccharinum
AAAAAAAAAAACATGAAATATTTGGAAAGTAGTTTCTGGAAACTCCTGTTATACAAACAATGAGTATGAAACGCAAAGAAATGTAAAGTCACGTGAAGCGCAGCCGATTCTGGTCGGTGTTTTGCAACACGAGACACGAACCTGTGTCAAGAGGTGGGTGACGCTCATTTCTTTATTAAGAGTTTTGGCCAATTTTGCATATGTTGCGTACATTTTTCACCATCATAAATTAACAGATATAAGGACTCTATTAATATTATCTTATCAAGTGCATTTGGATACTGATTAACTCCATTTTGTAAAAAAAACATTCGAGGTTAAAACAGTATTCTGAAAAAGAGATGGCAGTAACAGTTACTAGAATTAAAAGATTGGCTAGCTGACACTTAAGAGTTGTTTTTCGTATCGATGAGGTCAGATTTTCTTAAAGTGATTAGATTTGTGGAACTATCATTTGCTGGAGTGTCTATTTACATGTAGTAATATATGAAATATATGAAAAGTAGTTAACTCCCGTTGTCTTATGAAAACCAAATCCCGTAAATAGTAGGTAGGTAAAAAAACTATTTGAACTTCTTAATTTAATTCTTCTGGATGGAAATCTTGAAACGTTAAGATAAAAAGAATAGTAAAGGATTTATTTAGGTTCAAAGATTTCATTTTTTCTCTGGTAAATTTTCCAGTCTTTGGGATTTTTCATTAAATAAAACTACGTCTCATAAATATATTAAAGAATTGTCCAAACCGCTTAACATTTTTTTCAATATAATTAATGAAAATATTCAAGTAACGACATATCTGGCACATTTTATGACAAACTTTTAAATTCTCGAAAAAAGTAAATTATACTTCTATGAAAAAATATAATTTGACTAATTTTTAGAGCAGTTTGCATTTTTTGAACAATTTCATGGATCGGAAAGCATATCAAGCTTTAAAAATACTAACACTTTTAGCTCCTGTTTTTAAGGATGTCATGAAAACGTTTTAGTATTTGATGTAGATTTTAGAACATTTAAGATAAGATATAGTTTTACAGATTAACAAAACACAAATAATCGCGCCACTTAAAGGGAACTGCAAAAGCACTGCCTCACTGCATTAACTTGCATTTAAGACAATCTAGAAGCTATTGAACAATAATCTTTCAACGACATTTGGATCTTTGAGTAACTATTTAATAGTTTAAGATCTAGTAAATTCAGATTCTTATGCACATAGCACAACACTATAACTACTTCTAGCTACAGAAGTTTTAACAGACTCATTTTGAGCTATTTTATGATCTTTAAAATTTTGACAGTTGCAGAGATCGTATTTCTTTTGTTCTCCAAATCATTATTTTGACTTTTCATTTCTTTAACTATATGCATATCGAGAATATTTCTCCGTGACATATTTAAACATCCGCTTAAGTTTTTATTTAGACTGACTCTATTCGAATAAATGCTAATTTCAAATCCTTGTGTTGTCTCCTTGCTATGTAACGAAAATACATTTCTGTGTTTATCTATATGATGATCTTTGATTATATGAGTATATTTTTTCATTCTATTTTTCTAGAGATAATATACTTTAATGTTGAACATAGGTTTCAAATACATTTTATATCGGCCTACATTAAAAACAATTGATTTCACATAGCAGAAAGGATTCAGTAGGCATGTTTAATGTAATGTATCCTATCTTTAAGAAGAATTCTAAAATGTACTGTAACAATTGTATCAGTAACTTATCATTATAATTATAAGACTTATAAGGATGCCAGGTAAGGTTCCCGTGTATAAGGATGCCAGGTATAGCTAAATTCTTAACACGTTTTTTTAGAAGAATGGCAAACAATTCTTTAATGAAGAAAAGATGCAAAAGGACCTTTCGGAAGATATAAACATAGGTGAAAACATGCTAAAACTTCAAAATGCAAAATATTGAAGTGTATCCAAATTTGAGTGGAAATGTCAAATCAGTTGTAAGATTATACTGATGATTCCTTATCTCAAGTTTTATCTTACGTAATTAAAACAGTATAACCTACCTCATCTATCTCTGGGAAATATTAAAAAACAAATATGTGTATCATAGTTAGATAGTAATTATTGTATACTGAATTTCCAATGGTCCTAGGAGTGATATTAATCTTCTTCTCCAACCATGCTGTGAATATTATTCCGATTAGTATAAAAAGACAGAGAATGAATCATAATCTAAATTGACATATAACATAAATTACTTTTATTTTTCATCTTTGTCTATCTTTATTCAATAATAGCTACCATTCTATATTTGAAATTCGTTTTCTAACTGAGAATGTTTTTGTAATTGTTGGATAAAATATATTCTAGCCACAATTCATTCGTAATATTTATTAATTATTAGTTCAATTCCTATTAACTTACACTTCTTCTGCATACCATTCTAAATTTAACACTAGTGAAATGAAAAAGATAAGTTGTAATAAAGAGGACAGCTTTTTAACTACATATAATATAAATTACTATGAAGATGATGATCAATTATCTATATTCGAAAGAAACAATACGTAATTTCATAAAATATTCCTTAGCATTGTAGATAAGAATTTGTATATCGTGACTACGTTACAAAAACTTAATTCAATCCAATTAAAATGCACTTTGTACATAATTACAATCTACTATAACATGAGTACAAATCAAAGTAACATTACAAACAATTCTAAATTGAAAATTTAACATTACGTAAACCATTACTTTCACAAAAGTTTCGATCGTCTTCCTTATCATATCAAATGTAGTTATTTTCAAAATGATTTAAAATACAGATAAATGTTACTTATGGCCGTTAGGCATCGAAGATTCAGGCCAGCATAGGAGTGGTGGGTCTAAGATGAAGTTATCATCCTGGCATTTGCTTGGCGTGACTATGGAAACACCTCAGTTAGCACGATCACTTGCTTGCTGGGATTGAACATACCACTTCTCAAATGCTAAGCTAACTCTCTGTCGTTTGGTTTAAAATACACATGAATTTAAATTTGAAGTGGTAACCCATTAAAAAGAACATAATCGTTGTAATAACAAAAAGAATAATAATTATAATTTATATATAATTTAGTAATACATTAATATAAACTACGTACAAGATCATTGACAAAATAGATCGAATATCACGTGTATACTACTAAACATTTTGTACTAAACTAAATCAGAATATGGTTGAAAATATGATTGATCGACTGAAGATGTTATATTTTATTATATTTAAAGGAATCATATGTATTCCTATAAATAGTGTCAAAATTAATAGTCAATAACAGTTACACTTTATTTGGTTGAAATCATGTAAGTTATTTCTATGTCTATTGGCAGGGGATCTGAGTACTCCTTAAATTAATTAACACCTTTTTATTAATATTTATACTATGCATACTGATAATCAAGACTAAACCTTTACGCTTTTAAATATATCTTATCTTCAATCGCCAAATAATTATATTCATCAAATATCAATGCATTTTCTTTACCAATATTAGTTAATATTTTAAACTGTGATATTCCACTTAAGATTGTTAACATTTACGAGCCTCTAAATATAATTAATTTGTAATGAATTAACCCAAAACTAATTATAAATTCCTCGCCGAAAATAACTATATCTAAAAATGAATCTACATTACGTAAACAAATTAACGTTACTTAAAACATAGATCTAAAAATTAAACACATTAATGGTAATTGAGAACAATACCTTAGAATTATATCCTATATGTAGTGAAGACGTCATGTTATATATACAAAAATGTGAATTTATAATGTATTAATGAAATAAATTTTTCATCAAACATTGCACTATTTCTAAGATTATTGCTTAGTTAATATTCGATGCGTTGCTTATGAAATAAATAGTTATTTGAAAACATAAAAAGTACTTAACAATATTAAGCAGTAAATTAAATATAAACAAAATGCACATTGAAACTGCATGGTATATCACACAATATTATTACTTATGCATTGAACGTTCTCCAATGCTATATTCATTATAACATGAGTATAGATGTTCATCTACATGTAGCTATGTTTGCGTTTCCACATTCAAACAAATAAATATATGATTATAATATTTATTTTCAAACAAGCAAATGAGATTAATTGAAACAAATTCTAATATTTGTGCGATTAATGAGATCTGAAATTGTAATTCACTTACCTCTAGCTTTTCGTTAGATAACTGAAATATAATATTTATTTCCTTTGGATTATTTGTTGCTACAAAAATCAAACTGTTTGAAATAGATTAGAAAGTGCATTTCTTGTCACTCTAATCATACTAATAATAATAATACGATTTCCTTTTCTCTCATCCATTAACGAAATGCTATTTCAGTCTGCTAATATAACGTGAGAGATATTAAGACCCTGAGAAAGAGTAGAAAATCCATATTAGTGCATTTAGTACATATATCGAAGAATTTTTAAAGTTATTTGTAAACATCTTCGAAAGGAGAATACATAATTGATAAAGTATTACGTAACTATGTATTTTAAAACGAAGGATTTTTTTTTCCACTAACAGTTGCTAGATAGAATTCACTCTTATCTCTCATCCATACAACGATAGGTTTCTACATCTTGAATTGATGTGGTGGAGTTTAACAATGAAAGTTGACATAAGCAAAATCTTGGGGTGATAATAGAATGGAATTTCAAAACTTTTGTCAATGTAATGAAGCCAGGTCTCATTTATTAAGAGTAAAACCAAGCATAGAAATAATACTTACTAATCAAGGTAACTCCACAACATTTTTCTTAACATGTCAGTTTAAGAACTTAAAAATTTTCCTTAGTTTTTTCTCTATTTCAGAGGAAAAAAATGTGACATGTATACAGAAAGAAAAACAAGAAACTCAACTATATTTTGTTTGTCTATTTTGTCGGTCACCTATCTCTATGACGTTTAAGAAATAAATAAATAGTTAGTTATCATTTCGAAATCCCTCAACAACAAAATGTCTAGTTCAGAAAAAAATATATTTAGTTTATTGCATATTAACAAAATGTAGTCGCAGTTAAGAGTCCCACAATGCCTTTCTCCAATAAAGTACAAGGACCAAACAATGCATTCCACTGATAATAAACTTCACAACATTTTCACTAACAGCACTAAAGTTTCTAAGCTTCTTGAACTACACGTAGTAGATAGTTGAATTTTACATGTCATTAAAACCAAATTTCGATTTTTTTTTCGAAACTACATAGCCTACAATAAGTAATTCGGATATGTACGTTTCGCAAAACTAGAACTCAGTGTTTAGTTTTGTAGATTTGTCCATGCTCTTTCACATTTGAGCGACAAAATGCTGTATTGTCAATTGCCAGTTATGCTGCAAACCAGACAATAACCCCAAATAAAAACTTGCTCAATTCTACAAAGTTATGTACTGGATTCGAGTTAGGCAAGAAAGTGACATGCTGCAGTTTACCTCTGAGGAACATATATGATTAATAAAGTACATATCTGTCCATCAGAGATGAATTGCACTATGTATATTTTTTGCCAAACTCGACCTCAGTATATATACTTTTGTACATTTAAACATGATCTTTCTGGAGGTATACGCAAAAATATCATTATTTGTTTTGTAGAACAATTCACAATTCATAATTCACCAGTCTGTCGTAAAATATTGAAGGGGAATAATCAAATCAAATCATCTTTGAACTAACCTTGAGTTTGGGAAACTTGATATAGTGTAGTTAACCTTCGAGTTACAGATATCAGTCTGCTGGTAAGTCTCCAATATGATGTTTACCCATTTTATTCGTAATATAAAGTGATGATTAACAAAGAACCATAACAACAGCTTTCTCATTTTATTCTAGCTACACTTGTAGAATTATGGTAAATTATAGTCGTCGACTAAAGCTTATTCTGCTATTTTGCAAGTTCAATGATGGAGAGATATTAAAGAACAGAAACACTTGTTCACAATCGTTCAATATCATTGAGAAGCATAAATTGGAGAAAAGTTTGTATGAACATATACATATATTATTTTCAAACACATGGATATACACAAATGGGTGAGACTAAGGTGTAATTTTGATGGATTTTTTTAAAAAAAGATGATTCAATATTACGACGATTTGAAATGTAAACAATGATTCTTTAATATTATTTTATTTGTATGAAATGAATGAATATTATTATTTAATGAACGAATAATTTAAAATTAAAAGCTTAATTAATAAAATTAATTACGATGAAATAATTGCTAATTTAATCTTGTGCTATTATAGAATTAGAAAATTATTTATTTATTAAATAAGATGCATTTATGATATAATTTCCTAAATTGTGTAGAAAACAAATGAATTTCAATATAGAATTATTATAATTGATGCATATTATAAGGCATTGTTATTACTTTTACTGAAAATGTTAATTTCAATGATAACATCACTTTTTAAATATGATATTGAAGTGTTACAAATATAATCAGAAATTAAATGTTTATTTAACTATTACATAAATATTTTATGAATTAACATAATAACAAAAATAAATAAAAATAATATAAAAATGAATAAAATAAATATGAAGATCACCTACTAGCAACTCCAGAAACTCCGCTCTATCCATTTCTGCTGACTAAATATGACACAAGATTCCAAGCCCCAAAGTGCCTTCTTCAACAGTTACTGAAATACGTAGAAAGAGACAAGATCAGTGAAATCATTCCTACGAAGAACGGCATCATAATCAAATCACTAGAGCCAAACCTAGCAAAAATCATTCGCAATAAATACAACTTCGAAATTTTTGGGACGCAAGCACAGCTCACGGCACTCAACTCATCATCAATAAAACAGCAACCACCGCCTAGGAAAACTCCGATGTTATCGGTTGTAATCCGCGGTGTTCCACCAGACACACCAGACGGTGAAGTCCAGGCAGAGCTAACCGCCGAAGGTCACGTCATCAAGAAATGCATCCGGATAATCACGAAGATTGGAACACCCAGCTACATGGTGCGAATTCTCGCTACAGATCAACTCACAATAGATAACCTTCTCAGAAATGGAGCATTCATCTATAAACGAAGATACCGTGTTGAACCTTCCAGATCACCAGCACCAATGCCACTCAGATGTGAGAAATGTCAAACTTACGGAGACCATAGAGCAAATGAGTGTAATGATCAACCGATTTGTGGCTACTGCTCTGAAAATCACCTAACAAAGTCATGCACTAACCTTCAGAATCCACCAAAATACAACACATGCGAAGAGCAACACCCAACATACTCATTTAAATGCAAAGAGAAACCGAAACCAAACGCAGAAAACAATATGCCGGTAGTACAACTCCGCATACCAGAACCAAGTCAACAACTCCTCTCTTCCAGTGCCTACTACAGAGCAAATCATCCAATTCATCACTTTAACTCTACAGAATTTATATCCTTTCAACAAAGAAACCATCCTATTCAAAATCCAACAGGCAGCACAGCAAATTTTCAAAGTCAAACCACAAGCTATACATATTCAGGCTGTCATGTCTTCTTCTCATTTTCACCTAAACAGCTTTGCTTCGTCATCCATCATCAATCACATAACTTACTCATCTAACATGTTCATCATTGCACTGTACTCATAGGTGTTATATGTTGGGCTCACGTGTTGACATTACCATCTAGAGAAGCCCCTAGATGAGAAGAACAATCACTAATTCGTCCAATTGTTATTCAAAGTGTTATGACGTATATCGCACTTCATACCCATTTACCATATCATAATCATCCGATCCAAAAAAAAATATGGTTATAAGCATAATGCTTATGACATCCTGCTACAAACTTTATGAAAATCAAAGATCAATAAAGATTAATTTAAACCCCTTAGCCCATCCAACCAGCTCATTATTACTATACAATCTTTCAATACCACTTCCCTAAAGCGAGGGCGTAACCCTTGGGAGGGGCTAGTCAAGACGCGAAAAAAAATCAACAGACATCTTAATGGAGAGGCAGCAGTCAAAAACGTTATTACTGCTGAGCAATTAAAAGGTACACCATACGCGATTCTAGGTGTTTAAGGGTTACTACAGGTATTACGATTATAGGCTATTAATCTGGTTTGAGTTTGGTTATTGGTTGTCTGTATAGAATTTGCTACTTATTAAGATCTGGTTATCTATTATTAAGAATTATACATCTAGGATTAATTGCTATTAAATAACAACATTGGCTATTCTGTTACTTAATTACTTTTGGTGCACTGGGTGCAGACTACCAGTATAAAATATGTTTCTTAGGTATTGATCAATGATTTTGGTAACGAACTAGACAAAGTCTCACTGTTTTTTTGGTTTATGGTAAATGTATTGTCCCACTGATTGACGACATAGGCAATTCTTACATATTTGAATTTGTTTAAATCATACTAAGTCCAGTGATGTTAGATATACACTGACTAGCAATTTACTAGGTTTGATTTAGAAAAAACGGGTCACGACTTTGTCAACGGATAAGGGCTTAAACTTTGAAATCGATCGATTCTTCTTACGCCGACTACCGCTATTCACCAAGGTCTAAGAATGCACAAACTACCAAAACCAATAGTACGGGGATCAGGTTCCAAAGTCACTGCAAAGGAGCAACGCACTTCGGGACGACGCAGTCGCCAAGACGAATCGCCAACCGAAACATAACACCAGATGAAAAACGCCCTAGATCACGTTCTCCTTTGTCCGATCTCTCCCGTTCGGGATCAGAAATATCAATGGATACTGCTACCACTACTGATGGACCACCACCAAGCGCCTCAAATGCTAATTCAATAGAACATCCTGCTATCGATCCTGCTGCCTCAGCACACTTCTAATCAAAACTCAAAACAGAACAATCCAGAACTGTACAACTTCATACTGAAAGCATACGATTCACAGTTCAAAACTGCCAAGCAAGTATTTGAGAAACTCATCGACTATAAGAAGAGCTGAATTAAAAAAAAAATACTTTTCACTAGGAATGAAATCATACTGAAATCCACCAATCCGGAATTTCACTGCCATACGGAATTTCACTGTAATAAGGCATCGTTCTAGATATTCGGAAAATCTGCAAATCTAGAGGCACTAACACCGAGTCAAAAAGCAAAACAAGCTCATCCTCCTAGAAACCACCTATGTTATCTGTGGTAATCAAAGGAGTAGAGCCAATTGGACAGATGATGAGATCAGAAAACGAACTAAACAGCGAATAAGTGCCTGCAGAGAAATGCCTACGCAAACTCTGCAAGGACGGTCCCACCTACTTGTGCGGGTGCTTACACAAGATCAGAAGCTAATTGACTACCTATTAGAGCATTTAGTATATACATATGGCAAACGGCATAGGGTAGAGCCGTCGCATACTAAACAACTGTTACCAGTACGCTGCGAGAGATGACAAACGTACAACGAACATAACACGACTAAGTGCCCCAACAAACCAAAATGCGGCTACTACAGTCACGACCATCTAATAAAGATCTGTCCAAACGGTAATGAAAAACCAAAGTATGCAACCTGTACGGAGGTGCATGCTTCCTACAGTGCAAAATGCAAGGGAAAGCCAGCGGCTAACCCCGCCACTCCTGAATTAGTAGTACCAGTGCGAACTCCCGATACACTAGTAACTAGCAACAACTCACTACGCGAACCTGTTACTGTAGAGGATATGATCAGGTTCTTCTGTATGACGTTACAGAACGTTCATCCATTCATACGCCCACACATACTTCAACAGGTCAATTACACCACAAAGTTAATGTATGTACTCACGGTGCAAGCAACCTACTAAGGTCCAAATCTTCACTTCAAAATCAACCCCATACCTAATAACGTACAGGATGGCTAGACAAAACAAAATGAGTATTTTCCATCTCAATATTCAACCGCTTCCGACTCGGCAAAACATACTACAGCAAATAATCCTAGAACATGAAATCCAATGCTTTACAATCAATGAAACATACCTAAAGCTGAAACACCGAACGTATATGCCTGGATACATAATGTTACGATATGAAGGACCCACACTATCACAATCGCCACAATACATGTAAGACCCCATGCACCTATACCACTCAGCTTTTTCACACATATAGACAACAATTTCAGGCACTATATTATTTTGGCCGACATCAATATCCACAGTCGCAAAGCCGGTGTGAAACAAAAGTTCATAGACCATATTAGCCTGCACACACACGGTGAACTCTGCCAAATACCCAGAGCTACCAGACCACGCAGCAATACAACACAAGATGCCATCATAACCTCTACCTCGCTGAAGCTATACATCAATATCACCGTACTTGACTCCGTAGGAAGTGATCACGACCCAGTCAAGGTCGAGCTGAAGGTAAAAAACTGGCAAATTACCAAACCCATTAGCTGTCGTACAATACATAATTATGTTAAGGCAAACTGGGGAAAATATCAGTCTAACCTCGAACACTATGTAGATCAAATAACAGCACCACATGATCTGAACATCATAGACCATACTATCATAAATCTCACCACAACCATACAACGAAGCAGCAAAGACAATATACCTAGTACAACCAAAACTACCTCCACAATATCTACATATTATACAAGTTTCTCGAAATGCATATCAAGAATACATACGCTCCAGGTCGATTGAAGCATTGCGTCTTCATCGGCAATATCTACGCATGGTTCAAAACTACGTTCGGGCATACAAACAACGTTCATGAGTCAATACTACCTACCATCTTTTGGAAGAGACAGATCATTCAAAATTCTGGCGGCATTTCAACAGACTGATTGGGAAATCCAGCACTCCTATATATCACATTTTGATTGAGAACTCAGCCCCAAAATACTGATACATAGAAAGCAAATACTTTCGCTGACAACTTACAGACTATTTTCACACCTGAGGCATCCGGCCCAACTATAAGACTTACACGATACATTGAGAAAAAAGACCGACTCACACCTTAACCGCCTAACAATTAGTGACAACCAAACTCTAAACAACAACCATCCACTAACAGCTCCGATCACAGCTGAAGATATCACAGAAGTTACAAACCATAAGGAAAATACCGCAACAGGATTCGATAACATAACATACAGGCATATAAAAGAGGCACCAATCATATTACTCCAGCTACTGGCTACTGTCTACAACTTCATACTTCGCACGGGATACTATCCGGTTGACTGGAACGTATCAAAAGTACTCATGTTTCCAAAACAAGGCAAAGGTAGGACCGACGCAAAATCATAAAGACCGATCCAGCTTACCTCTACACTAAGCAAGATATTGGAACATATTCTTGTTCGCAGGCTTCATATCCACCTTCGAAAACATGATCTACTACCTTACCACCGACCCAACCATAGTTGGCTTCCGGCCCAACCATAGTGTTACCGATAACCTGCTGTGTCTAGCCATTCATAAAAAATCATTACAATACCAACAAACCATCCTGCCTGTTACTCTTTGACCTAGAAAAGGCCTTTGATCGTGTCTGGCAGGCTGGACTTATATACAAAACTCTACAACTTCCAACTGCCAATAGCTTATGTACGTCTCATCTACCACCTCCTCAAAAACCGCATGGCATAAAGTAAATATACACACCAACATATCACATGCAATTTTTCCAAACATAGGACTAAAACGAGGATCTGTTCTCTCACCCCTGTTGTACATCCTATATGTAACTGACATGCCAACACCGTCGTATCCAGTATACAACTTCACTTTCGCAGACGACACAGCCTATTCTCGCCTACGGAAGAAACGTACAACATATCAACAGCCTACTCCAACCAGCAATAGAAAAAATCCACATGTGGTGTAGAAAATGGTGCCATACCATCAACACACTTAAGACACAGGCACTGGTAATACAGCAACCGGAAACAGGAACAAAATTTTGCCCTAACCAAAATGCGCTCAATCTACATGTTAATAGCACACCCATAAGACCAGCAGCATTGGCGAAGTACCTAGGAATTATCTTCGATACTAAATTGAAGTGGACACCACATCTCAATCAACTCAATTCAGCAGCCAAAAACAGACTAGCACTACTGAAACGACAATGAGGCACTTCTTCGGGACTCAAAGCCGAAACAATCATACACACGTACAAAATGTTTATACGATCCTGTCTCGTATACGGCAATATCGCCTGGTTCACAGCCGGCAAACGCTTCTATAAATGGCTCCTATATTAGAACGACACGACTACGTATAAATCTGAAAATTTCTAGGTTTGCAAGCAGTATTTTATTATAAATCTCACGAAAAGAACAATCGATTTTTTGAAACTTCAGACTATTGGCTACATTTTGAAATAAGAGGAAATTTATTAGCAATTTAAATTAATGTCCAAATAATTTTTGGGTGCAAGTGCTTGCTTTATAGTTTCTGAATTTCAATTGGATAGGCTTTGGAAATTAACATTTTCATATTTCAATGGCAGTATATCAGAAAAGCAACACTGTTTTAAAATCAATATTAAATAAACTTTTGTTTCTTATATTTGAACCACTTTTGACATTTTTTAAAAATTCTAATGTTATAGAAGTATATCTATACTATACCATAATACGAGATGTTGATAAAACTATGCTAATTGTGCAGTTCCTACCTTAACCGCCTTAAAGTTTCTTTAGAGAAACCGTTTCCAGTGAATATTTTTAATATCTCAAGAAGGGAATGAGGTAACTCAGCAAATGTAAAGGACATTCTGTTTTGCCATAGAGGTATTATCCTGCAGGAACATCCTGAAAGTAACGAATCACTATTAATGAGGTATACATAGCTGTCATCATTCCAATAAACAATATATAGGCAGGCAGGCCTGTACCTGCGGCAATTTCTTAACATATATTTTTTTACGGTGAAAAAAGTTTCATTTCTGAATATTTAATAATATTTCGATATTAATTATGTTCAATAACTATATTGGTGGGGCAATGATTATATTAATACAAAATAATAATATGTTTAGTTGTAGAATCTTAGTAAATGGGCTTTGCATCACAAGACAGAGCGCATTTCAACAATAATCCTTTGCGTTTAAACACACAACATGTTGGGAATGATTTAAATTAGTAAAGGAACTTACCATTAATAGGCAAAAGTTCGATATACAATAGTTAAAGAGTATTATACCATACCATATCTAAATATATTTGTTTTCACGCAAGCTACCAGAAACTTGAACTTTCTACCTTTGGTATTTCTATGTCCTTTTAACATATAAGTGTGTTGGACAACTGTTGCGTATATTTATATGTGTACTATTTGTATGTGATTTCAAAATGTTTAACTTGACGACATATACATTTTTTTACGATATTGGTAATATGCGAAAGAATAATACACATGGTTAAAATAATTTAATAACCTGCAAAAATGTATGCGAAATATGCACTTACGTAAAATATAATTTACAAAGTACGTCAAAACAATTCAGAAAATATCTTAGAATTTCGTTAAGGTCGGAACCACATAAGTAAGGGCTCCAAACTGTTTTTATTTTATTTTATTTTATTTACTTACTGTTTCGAGTGTTATTCAGGAACAATGTAACAGCAGGAGACAGACTTGATCAGTGCGTTTACTTGTATTAATCAAGCGAAATGTAGTTCGAGATTTGTGTGGAGGGTCCCTGAACTATAGATTAGAGTATGTAAACTTCGGAACGTAGTAGATTTGAATCGGGGAATGCTAAATCAGTGATGTTATGTTCACAAATATTTCAACATCAATGAACTTTTCAGACACTTAACAGTCGCATACCAATTTGCACCAATAAATACCAACAGAGGGAGAGGGTCCGTTCCCGACTCCACGTCTGTGATTATTGTATTTAGCCCTACAAGTACATCATCTGATGGGATGTGTGTAACTGAATATCCTAGAAGGACATAGGGTCCAAATAGTATTTTATGTTACCTTAGTGGTGTATCCAGACAGGGGCCGTCGTGAGCGCATGCCCTGTCAAAGAAATATGCTCAATTTTTGCATTGAATCAAGAAATATTCTTAGAGAAAGCTTTATTTTTTCCCCCAGAATCAACCTACAAATAATAATATTCGCTTTCCAATTCCCAATTTGTACCGAAAACACCAAAGGAGGGGGCAGGAGAGCGTGTCATCTCAAAGAAATATCCTCTGTTTTGGCATTATATTAAGAAAAATACTAAGAAAAGCTTCGATTTGTTCCCGAACGAACCTAGAAATATTAACTGTCGCATACCAGTTTCCTAACGTGTAATAATAAACGCCAAGGATATCATTCCTAACCTCAAAAATTCTTAATATTGATAGTAGTCTTAAATAAACGAAAATAACACAAGTTATGAATTTCAGAATGCAACAAGCTACAAGCACCACGTCATATAATTTCTAATCACAATACTTTATATTTTGTTGCTATGAGTTTCAAGCGATGCACTTATTAAATGGGAAGATGCGTAAATATTAAGAAAAAAAATATTGGGTGCAATTCCATTGAGTAATTTTCTTAGATATGATACCATCTTGATTAATGTCATAATTTGCTGTTCCGTATGAGTGCACGAAATGCATTCCATCTGCCATCTACTGGAAATCTTCATAAAAATAAAAAATGAACAAAGTTTAGGGTAAAGCGAAAATTTGTTCTACGATATTCATGGGTGGGTAAGAAAATTGTTTTTTCCCTGTGATTTGTTGACAGGGGAAGACATTTTTATTGTGTTATGTCCGCGAAAGATGTATTATAAAAGTAAAAAAAATCAAGGCATAACTATAAAAGGTAAATAAATTATTAATAAAAAACAAACTGGGTTCCGGCTCGGAGCCATCCCCCACTGTTTGGTTTGCGACTGTTAATCCATGAATTAGGTAACTAAGACTGACAATACTCCAAGCCACCGGAACTACGCTAGTGTACCGGAAAACACCAATGCAAAGTCATTAGTGTTATTTGGAAGTAATAAAATTCCTTAATTTTATGATTATAACAATATATTTACCTTAATTGTAGTATTCTAAACGATTTAATAATTGAAAACTTCAGAGGAACACAATTTAGGATTTACTTAAATTGATTGGATCTTAAAGCTGTATTACACGATTAATACTTACACGAGTGTACTACACTAAATATATTTTCCTTTCCATGGTAAATCAAGAATCGAATATAGCCAAAACATTGAGAATAATTCCTTTTACTATCATACCCAGTATAACTGAATCGGTAAGTCCATTCACATTTTATGCGGGAATATATATTTAACAACTGGCTCTTCTGACTAGGAAAATTAATGATAGCTTATGAATTATAATGGAAATACATTATCAATAATAGTGCCTTCAGACAATTTTTGGTATCGTCGCACAGTGTGGCAGATTCCAAAAAAGCTGGCCAAAAGTCAAAAACGCAAGTAAATTATCTCAAAATCTGTACCCGTTCTTTCGGGGTTCGATGATTACGAATCTGAAGTCAGAGTCGCAACATATAACCCCCTTCATCCCCTACTGACAACCCCTATTCGTGAAACAGCCTATATATCATGTTACAATCAAGATGAATATCATTTTCATGTTTTTTGGGTCGCGGATTACGAATTTGATGTCAGAGTTGCAAAATTGAACCCCTTTAATAACATTTTAATATTCTAACGTATAGTTAAATGATAATTGTTTTTAATGAAATATGATTTAAAAAATGATTCCTGGTTGGATTTTGGGTGGCACTTTTGAATCTGAGATAGCGACATCTTAAAGACATTGTAATACTTACTTAAACTACTCGTGATGATACACGTTTATGACAAATTTCGTTTCTCTAGCTGAAATGGTGTGGACAAGGGAATTTAGGTCCGCCATTGAAAGGATTGAATAACAAACAGAGGCAACTTCAGGCAGATTCTTTTTGTTTTACATTGACGAATACAGATTTGACTCTACCTTACAATAAGTCTCACAGCGGAACACGACGGAACAACATAACTTTTTCATAATAACATATCTTATTTTAATGTTTTCAATTACTAAAATTCAATAAAAATTATTGTTTCACTAGTAATTTATATTTGATAAATTATCATTTCTTAGCTTCTAATATATTGTACGTACTTTCAGACGTTGATTCAGTTTTATTTGTTTATGATCTGCTTAAATCTAAAGTTTATACAACTTTCAATACGTGCGTCGTTTACTTCTTGAGTGACACAATCGATGCCAATCGAACAAAGATACCTTTGCGACTACTATTCTGGGACAGGTAAAAGGAAATAAACACTTTCTTAAGTAATTTCTGACCATTACAGATGTACTGTAACCAACCCAACATGAAACAATCACAAACTATTTAGTTTTTTTTTTTTCGTTTTAGCCAGCTTTTTGGAATCGGCCGCACTTTCCGTCGTTATGAATTGACATTGTGTGAGTTTCGTATCATCGAAGCGGAACTATGTGTCCACCTTAAACTACTACAAAGGTGATCTTCACCGGAACATCCTCTGCTAATCTCATCTACTGTTATCAAATTACATGCATTTAGTAAAAAGGTTATGACCAATTAAACATTTTAAAAAATATATCGTAACCATGATAGATTGAAAAGTAAATTATGCTAACTCGTTGACCGAAATGACCGCTATAATCAGGGCAAATATAGCTGAAATAGTTTTATTTTTTTTTCTAATGAGAGAACATGTGTTCAATAACAGAGCACCTTACGATGGACGTGTTGATTAGCATAAGGATTTCAATGTAACTATATCATTGATGTTAGTCTGATCATGATATCGCCCAGATTAATTGAAATCGATGTATGAATTAATTTAAATTTATTTTTGGCCTTTAGTCATCTATGTGTCAGGATGGGTTAAGGTAGGTGAAAGGATGAAGAAAGGTACCGAGGAAAATATTTCTAGAAATTTCTATCGAAATGACCAACTTCTGATATTGAACACAAGGCCTTCTGAATGCAAGGTCATTCCTCTACCAACTGAGCTACGGACGCTGGGTATAAATGTATTTGCTGTAGTTAGCAAGAAGACGGAACTATTTGTCTTGAATGTAGACTAACCGAACCTCCACTCCACCATCCTACACAAACACATACGTCAATAACAGTCGGGGCATCCTTTCTAAAATTTCGGCCTAAGAACCGTAAATTAAGAATTTTGCCTAGTTACCATTGAGATGTTAAGTAGTTCGGAGCTATTATTTTGTTAGAACTTTGAAAGCTATACTTTATCTCTCATCCTAAGTTTTATTACCTGTAAATTCTTGTTAAAAGGGAATCAGCCGTTCACTCGGAATTCTTCAATATGCGTTTAATACCTGTAGATGGTTACGAAATATAGAAATTTCATACGCGGCTTAATCATAGAAGATAGTCGCCTTCGTCGTTTTGCCAAATTTGAACCACTAAAGAGACGTTCTTCACCAAACCAATAAGGTTTTATTAAAAATTGTGCATTCATTCCAAAATTGTGTGAAAACTAAAAGTTTAAAATTTTTTTAAGTCACCGTGGTAACGACAAGTTGTTTTAAAAATTACCAAATGCCTTCATTGTTATATGTATATTCTCTATGGTTAAAGGAAGATTGCTTTCGAAAATTTAAGCGTCATTACGTGATATGCTAATATTCATTCTATAACAGACAGATTCACAGATTTGTTTACATCTTGTTAGCATCGAAACGGGACTATGTGTCTTGAAAGTACTTTAACGGGTGTACTATCGGTAAAACATCTACGGAACTAAAACAAATGTTTCAAGGAAATTCGAGCATCAGTTACAAAGTTCTCGCTTAGCTCGTAAACTATTTTGTATGATTACATTAAGTATAGTAGCTGCCTTGGGAACGTAAAGAGAAGTACACATATTCGTAGCAGAAACAACTGAAAAGGCCTCGATCGATAATTCTTTTACATGTTTAAATTTTTAGCTTTTTCTTAGCACTTTCCATAATTCTCGAAATATTTTCTTTTCCATAGTATTGCTCAGCATGTTTGCACATTTCGTCACATCCATTCCTTTGACAACCATATCTCGAAACTTTGCGAAATCCTTGTTTTATTTTTCTTTTACGCTAATGTCTCTGAGCTGTATGAAGCCATAATTAGTTTTATAAAAAATTGATACATTATTTTTATATGAGTTGAATCTTGGGCACTATAAAGTGCCAAACGAATTATGTGGAAAATAAATATATTCTCTCTTCTGCGGTATTTACCAAAGCTACAATTTTTAATCTGCTATTTTGTGCTTTAATATATAATCCGCATAGAACAATTGAAATTAATACGAGATAACACTTTAGGAAGGTTTTGAAGTAGTTCATATCAGAGTTCTGTTTTAAAAACAATATCCTTAGTATACTGTGTACCACTACTTTTTTATCACCATTTTTAAAATAAACCTTTCCAAGTGCCACTTGTCTTAACAATGTTATACTTACACGAAATTTCCAAGGCCAAGGATTAGACCACAAAAATAATCCTTCTATTCCAGAAAATAAAAATAAAGGAGGAGATATACATAACTATTTTACGATTATTTAAAGTCATTGATATATTCCTTAACGGTGGTATTGCCACCTAGGGGACCGTGAAGTATAAACGTTCACACTGCATCTGATGCTCAAGACAGGAACTATAAATATGTTTCTCATTAAGATGGAAGATTTAAAGATAAATCTATTGATTTGTTTAATATTTACTTAATTATTTCTATTTATTTTCTCACATGCTTTGACGGTGGGCCATCGTAAGTTTTCACGTGCGGCTTTCTGGCCCGTATTGAAAATGTATGTCTGTACGACCAAAGATTACTCTTATGATTTATCAAGCTCACTTTCTCGCTCTACCAAGGCTCGTTAAGGGTCATTAGGTTACAACTTTCAAAAGGATGAATAAATGGGAATGGAATGTAATATTATTTTCATTTTAATGTTGATGGACAATATGAATAATTTAGACCTAGTTATAATGGTAGTAGTTTCTAAGGACACTAATAAAAATCGTCAAATAATAAATTAAGAGTTCTTTTCTAATACAAATTAACCCCCGCTAATATAATAAAATGTCTGATAGCTTCAAACATGTTATTTAACAAAAGAAATCTCAATTTTAGAGTAATTTATAAAAACGTTAACTAAAAGCAGCAATGTTTATTGGAGAATAGCAAATACAGATATTCGATAACAAATACAATAGTGTGTCTTATTTTCAGGAGAAGAAAGGCCACGCAAATAATGTTAAAATAGGCCGGTAAAGAGACACATGGAGTTAAAAATACATAGTAAGGTAAGTAAGAAGCCAAATTTAGCATTAATCATTCTTGTCCTATAAGAGTAATTACTCTACTAAAGTTTACCTAAATAATGATAATCCTGCTAGACTACTACAATAAAAATAATTACTACTACTACAACTAATAATAATAATAACAACAAATATATTATAGTCGCAGTATAGAGCAATATATTAGATTAAAGAGCTGCAATGTTGGTGACGAATTAGCAAAGAAGATAGGAGTAGTATTAACAATAGTAATGGGTTAAGGGCTACAATTGGTAGAGCTAAAATTTCCAAAAATACTTTCTGAAATGACCAGAACGTATTCAGCGTATTCTTTGGCATTTATTCCTAAGAATTGCATCTCAGATTTTAGTTATTAAGTAGCGTGATAAGTGGTTCTTTTATGTAGTAGAAACATGTTTTAGAAAACAAAATGAACATATTTCCGTTGGAGAGTATGCAGCGCTAACGATAAGAAACTTTTTTTAAGTTCAGCAACCACAAGTAGTATATAGGTTGTAAATGCTAAAACGCTGTACATTAACAGCAGTGTATTCTCCTGACACATTAATCTCTAATGAAACTGCTTAATGCTTTACACGACTTACAAGATATACTACACATCAAACGTTTCGTGACCTTTGCTATTAGATTACAACGTTTTCCATTAAATGTTCACATTTTACGTTAAGAACTTCCCATTTTCTGGCACTTGTTTTTTTGCTTTATTAGTTACAGGTTTCAATATTGTCTTTGAATTTGCAATACCTGCTATCTGTTCAATGGTCCGAAATTGAGATTGAGTTTTTGGTGTCATTCGAAACAGAAACATATTCCCGTTCTTTTAGAAGTACAGATTTGTGAAGTCGTTTCTTCCAACGCTTTTAAATTGAAAAAGAAACATCATCTGTTATTTGCTTGGTTTCGTAACTTTATGAACGCTTATATTGCTCTACTGAAAAAACAAAAATAAAATGCACATAGCAGATATTGTGAGAATATATTCAGAGAGCAGAAATACATTTACTGATTTTGTAGATGAAATTCTTATCTCTATTTTAAATAATTCAGATGCTAGTGATTTATATATAAGTATTTTAGATGTTAATATAAGCATTTGATAACACGAAAACACATGGACAAAATCGCACCATCCCTAGGATATGTCTTCAGTAGCACAAGGTTGATTTAGCGTGCGACGATTCAATATTTACACGTTGACGTAACGTTTAATATGCGAACATGCAAGAGTTTATCTCAATGTTAAACGAACATGTGATATACTGAATATATAAATAAATACTGTAGGAAATGCATTGTATTGTGAAATATTTTCAGTGTACTTATTTATACTGAGGATTCCACAAATTACAAAACTCAATTGAACATAATGTATAACTTTGAAATGAAAACAGATGGAGATACTGTTCTCCCACTGGAGTATAACAATATATACTGAGACATTGCTGTGATATAAATGCACTAACATACATCAACCATCACGCATTCTCAATTACAAAAATTACAGTATTTATTTTAAGAACTATAATTTTCCTGCATAATATTCATTTATGAAACTGATTACAACCTTTATCGCTTCCATGAACTTATTTTGTAAATGTTTAGAAACTTTGTAAAGGAATATTAATAGCGTACTCGAAAAAATATTTTAAAAAAATACTAAATGGGTCTGGCTACAATGTTTGGGAGGAGTGACACGGGAAGGTATGCTTTATTAAGATTTGTCTAACTCAGTATCATTTTCAACGAGGACGGGACATGTTGAAAACGCTTAGAAAAATGTAACAACTTCGTTAGACCTGGCAACCCTTGCAAAGTAGCAAATCAGTTGTCCCTTTCACTATAGAATAACTCATAATCAGAACAAGCACTTTAAATTTAATAGCTTCCTAGTGTTGTCAAGTAATGATTTTTTCTGGAGATTTACAACTTTGCCCTCCTTTATTGAAAATGTCATACAACTGTACACAGCTCTCAAACACATATCTCACAGTCCATTAACAGTGTTACCAGAGCAATTAATGTGTTTACATGCTAATATTGACAAACACATTTTTAGATACACCACTAATAACCCGACAAAAACTTCTAAGTTTTAAGATACGAAGCTTTTTTCTCATGTTCAATTAGCAGGCATCAGGCCTTCGAGTGACACTCAGAAATGTTCCTATAAGCTACTTTGATGGCTTTGTACAGAAATACAAACAGTTTGTAAAATTTGTTTCCTACACTGGAAACATTTTTTTAAAACCGTGCCTGAATGGTGACCGACTATTGCTTGGTTATCTTTAAAAAATCTCTATATGCATGTTGCCTGCGATGTATGAAATCGGGCTTTCTTTACAATGCCTGGCATATGAAATAAAAAAAAAATAATTCCAACGTAATCAAACCCAACCTAACCTTATGTAACGTAATCTAATCTACTCTAACGTTGCCTCTATTTGTCTCACTTTAATGAGGCACCCAGTACAACATATAATACAGTGGAATTAGGTATAATTGAAGGTCTTTCCATACATTCAAAATACCTAAACAAAATCTAGTGTAGTTTGTAGTACTACTTCGCCTGTATTGCTAATAAAAGTCCCAACAATTCCTTGTCGGGTTTAGGGGATCTAACTAAATCAATATGGCGCCCGTCAAAATTGATAATGACATCTTTAAATGCGTATTCTTCTCACGGAATAGAGACAGAACCGTCAATTCTGTAGTAACTTCAAGAGAACTAATTGGAAAATTAGAAAAGAGACGAAATTAGTATCCTAAAAAATATTTTTCTATTTGTATTACTCGATTCATGTTTCTCAAATTTTGTTTAGATCAGAAATATAGACAATATGAGCTGAATATTGAACTTGCTGAAACAATTTCGAAAATGATGAAATCATTATACCATTGGTAATACAACTAGTAGTATATACATATAAATATTGTACTTTTAGTACAACATAGACACACTTGAAGGATATACGGACCTCAACAAAGATCTCTAACAACCATAAATAAAATTAATTGAAACAGAAATATCCATGGACCTGCCACAACTGAACGACATCTTGGACGAAGTACCATACATGGAGGTTGAATAACAAGGAAACACTGAGTAGAGAAGCAAAATATTGAAAAGCCTTATGTAGGACGGGAGGGGAACGCATATCTCTCTAGGCCAAACTATAGGTTGAAAGTGACTGAAGAAGAATGACTTAGAACCGTGCACTAGCTGCTTTGTAAGCGTTAACTTACCCATTACTAGGAGTCAGAATTCAGAAAAGTGATACGAGATGGAAGATTTGTAACAATACTATAAAAACCTGTCTTGAATTTTATTGAGTTCACCAAAGCATCAGCCAATTTTATAAGAAAACGTTATAACTATTTAACATAGAATTAGCATCAAAGTTTGAAGTAGAGTGGGACTTCCTTTTGGAGACTATAAGGTCCGCTTTAGTTCGGAGGTCACTAGGGGAGATTTGCTGAAGAGGACGTTTGCAAGGAGCCAAGACTGGAAAAAAAGGGAAGCCTATTCCAAATATGCATTGAACACCCCAGAGATACAAACATAAATCGCCAGTCAGACGTCCCTGGAGAGGCCTGTTAAAAATCATCATCGCCTGTAGATGATACCACAGAAAGTAAAACTGCAACATAAAAGTACCAGCCCTTAACAGGACCAACAAAATATTTTGAAAGGCGTCACCCCCAAAAAATATTTCTAATAAGTGAAAACTCTTCTCCAACAAATTGCATGGAAGAAGGAGGAAAAGTGGCAAACCCTCGACCAAGAAAGCCAAATGCATGAATATCTCATATACAAACTGAGAAAGAATAATTTTACTATAGAAAATATATAAATCTTAGAGAAGGGACTTTTATTGTGCCCTAACACAAACCGAATAATTGGCCTTTATAAAGCCCATCAAAGCTTTCGAGAAGAAATGGATACGCACTATCAGAGGCCACTGTGTAAGATAAAAACGAAATTTCCGAAATACATACCGGCCCTCCCAAGTCAAATGGAAATATTACGGAACTAGATATGTTCCTCTAATGTATACGAGAACATACTGATCATCTTCAGTAATAGATGTTCCAACTCCTTAAAATCATGACTAAACTAGACTTTACTCCAAAATTTTGTGACGACCAATAAACAATCTTAAATGAAGTTGATATCATCATCAAACCCAAGGACAAATCAAGGGACACGACATTCTAGAGAACCACGACTATCAAAGAGAGGCGTTGTTACACTTTGAATTTGACTTTTATGACCTTTAAGCATCTAACGCTCAGGACGGGATAGGGAAGGGGAAGGGTTTGCGAAGGTGTCGACCAGGGCCTACGTTGATGGTGTCGTCCAGGCATTTGCCTTGTGTGACTGATAAAAATTCTGGATAAACATCAGTTAGGATGTTCGGACTCTTCGATTGAACCCACGACCTCCTGAATGCTACGCCAACGTTCTACTATAGAGCTCGGTAAGCGTTGCTACAATTGAAAGGTTATACTTCCTTGAGTGAGATCAATAAAAATAAAAAAACACTGAGGATAATGTAAGTGAAAATAATCTACTTACTTTGAAAACCAACTTAACCCTCATGCAGACTTGGTGAGATTCTATCTCTTACCAAAGGTTCATAAAAACTATGACCGGAGTTTGGCCTATCAACATGGAGACCTCTATAGTATCGGCGGGCTACATTCCAAAAATATATTTGGACAAATAACACATTTTCTCATTATTTTATTGCCTACTCTGCCGGAATGGCTTAAATACACTTAAGATTTTCTGTAGAAAATCAGAATACAAAAATGGATTAATTCAAAACACGTATTAAATACTAGATATTATTAAAGTATTTTACTAGTGCGTAGAAAATAGAAGAGGTACAGAACTAATTTCATATCACCACAAATCCAATCATGATTGACCGCTAGGAGAAAGCATTGGAGCTACCATTCCCAACATTAGGGAAGAGGCGCCGGGAAATTTTAATGTGGGATAGTTTTGAGAACAGGAAATTCATTAAGAAAAGACAGAGGCTGCTTGAACATCTATTTATGTGGCGTATGTCAACATATATCATAAGTACATATACTTGACTATAAAGGTCCTGCAAAACCTATACTTGAACATGGATTAGTAGATAATGTTCTGGAAATATTTCCAGGGACGAAAGAACAATTTAATCCTACATAAGCAATTTATATGAATTGTAATTGGTGTACATGCAAGGCTCGTTCTCCAAACCTAGTCCAAACATAGTGAAATATACAGCGAATTTAAATGGAAGAGTTTAATGGGTTTCAAATTATTAATGGTACTACTGATGAAGATCAATTTTACAGCGTTTGAAGTGCTATGCAACGTTAATGTTACGTAATGTAATAGTATGTTATAATTATAAACTAAGTTATCCTTAAAATTCAAAACTTATAATAACAACAACTACTTCAGTTTTCTAACAGGATACAAAAATGACGCTTATGTCTCTATTGTGTGAGATCTAATATGCGTTTAAAGATTGCATTACCAATTGTAACGCCCGCCATATTGATGTCATAACCCCTAAATTCAACGCCGGATTCTTTTGGACTATTTGTGAGGAATATAGGACACTAGGAATACTACATATTGCAACAGATTTAGTTTTTCTAATGTACAAGTTTACGTCTAATTTCACTGGAGTAATATATTTAACCTTTAATGTTAATAAAACTTGTAATCCTGAAAGCAATTTAAAATTCTTAATAGAATTTCAATCATGCAGAGACGTAATATTTAACTTCAAATATTAAACCATTTGAAAGGCATTACTATTTCGAACTGCGTTAGATTACAAGCTAATTCAGTCTTTGTTTTCAAGCAAATTCATAAAGATCATGCGAATGTTGAATAAATCCTTGTTGGTACAATAGAATATTTACAATAATTCCTAGATATGTTTAGTTAACAAATATAAACAGCATACAAAAAATGTGAAAACTATCACAACTAGAACCGAAATAATAATTATATTTATTCGCGTCTTAAACGATAATAAAATTGTTAGAAAGAAATTATAGCTTCGTGAATATTAAATGAATGGAATAAATTAAACAAAGCAAAAGAGCAACTGCTATCTCGTAGTATTTTTATTACAAGCACTCTTATAAAATACATATTTTTACATCTTATGAATTTGATACTCCTAATTTGAGCTAATTTTGCAGTTCTATCTACTTTGTTATTGTGTTATTAATTCTAATCCTACAATTTCACAATATATAAGATGCTTGTAACATTTAAAAACTCTAAATTGTGAGTGGTGTTACACTGAATTAATAATTGTGCTAAGAGTAGCCGT
This sequence comes from Lepisma saccharinum, assembly GCA_022664845.1. Lineage (NCBI taxonomy): Eukaryota > Metazoa > Arthropoda > Insecta > Zygentoma > Lepismatidae > Lepisma > Lepisma saccharinum. The sequence continues at coordinate 103,928 of JAGDQP010000832.1, forward strand.
ACGTTTGAATTAGAATCTCAGTATCGCTCTCAAAATATTCACAACTTAACATTACAAGCAAAATAAACTGATATACAAATCTTAAACTCTAATGAATTTTCTTTGCTTTAAATGCTAAATAATGGTGAAGCCACCACCCAAATTGCCAAGCGCACCCCTCAACTTTAATTTTTTACAGTGAAACATCGATATTAATCCTTCAAAACTCTACTTTGATAACATTTTATATCGGATCAAGGATTTTAACATTCTAATTAACTTTTAAATAATTCTTAGCTGCAAAATACAGAAAGGTTGCATTAAGGGAAGCAAAGCTCTAAAGGAAAATTACAAGATTATAATGTATTTTCAAACTTTTCTCTTCCACATTAATTCAGTATCGTTGTATTTACTTTGCCAATAATGAATAATATAATACGAATTGAATTATTTAATTCTAATTTGAAATATAATTTTAATACACAGCTACTAATTATGTGGATCAGGTGCCTAACTATTTATTAACTAACTTTGTTAATTCTATTTTCGCGGAGTCGCCTGGTGTGTGTATGAAGCTGTGTTATATCACTTTGCGGACAGAGCTTGAATTCATCAGGGTTTATATCGCTCAAACAGAATTCATGCACTTGTAAAATCACTACCAAGGAATATTTAAGTGTAATGTTTATTAAGGCATTTCGGTATTTTCGCCATAGACCGAACTTTGCTGGAGGATTGATGGCGAGGATGTCGTCAAGCCTAATTCCAAGGTACCATCCTCAGATTAAACTAGTCTGACTGAGCAAAATATACTGAAGAGAAAATCAGTCACGACAGTTGGTTATGAATCACTGGTCATAATAAAGATAGGTTTGCATACAAAGACAAATCAGTTTAGTGTTCTGGCATGGTAAATCAGCGTTTTTTCTCTTGCGAATTATGTGGATTTTCTTTTTAGACTATCTGCAGTCCCTGCGAGTTTGGTTGAATTCCCGCGCAGAGAAATTGTGGACAAGGAATGACCGTATGTTGTAGAAGAGCTTGAAAAACAAATTTCGTTCTAGCTAAAATCGTATGATTCTAGGCACAGCTATATGCGTAATATTGACCCTAGATAAATCATGTAGTTGCGAATTTGAACTGTATATGAAGTCTTTAGGCAACTTTGGTTGAGGACGAAAGGATATGACGGGCAAAATGGTGGAAATAAGAAAGTGGGCGGAAGTAGAGTGAACGCTCTAGTACTGAGCAACCGCGTTCATGTAGTTGCGAGTTTGCACTAGACATAAGGAATAGTCAAAAGATATATCAAAATAGATATTCATAGGTTGCTCACACATATTTGTATAAATTAACGTTATGGAAATATAAATTCAAGAGTGCTACAACGAATGAAGATATATTCATTAACATTATCTCAGATTTAAGATAAAGAGTAATTTTTAGAATGAACGTTGGTGTCGTAGAGTTTATAAATCTAATATATATATATATATATATATAAAATATGTAAGGGAATCGATAATTTAAGACATAAAATAACAAATAGGAATTTTGTTTTAGTGGTATATATATATATATATATATATATCGATATAATATGCTTGACTAGCATTTGCGAAAGTAAATTTGGCAAACACGATCACTTGAGAAACTAGCATTCAAAAGTAAATGCTTAATTGGGAGCTGTTAAAATGACTCCTTTTTTATATCAAGTTTATATTGTCAATCTATATGCTTATAAAAATGTTGACCACTCGAATTCCTTTGAATTTTATTTTTTGTCTTAAGGCATCTGAGTTGACCAGTCAAAAGCAATTGCTATGTAAGATATCCATTAGAAAATATGTAAGTTATGTCTGTAGAGAATGAACCAAAAACATGGAAATACCATTTTATTTTGGAAATTAATATGGAAATGTACTAAACATTCACTAATACTTGGTGGAAGATATATTGTATGAATCATGACCTCATCTTGATGTCGTGGATTTTGGAACTATCCCAGTTTTGGCAATGGAAAAGGAGTGTACAATATCAAAATGTATTTGGATGCAAAACTGGGGAGTTTGAACTCCTACAATATCTTATCGATGGGATGTCTGACCTCAACGAATGAAAATATTACTAAAGTATAATAATACAAAAGTGAATGTACACTGGAAATTGTGGTAAACTCTACCAAGACGTAGAAATAGAGATGCAATAGCAATGGGAACAGCATGGTATATTGAAACTCAAACAGTAGAGTTAATAATCTGAAAAATAATCAGTTTACACAAGCTGCACTTCATGGAGTGCAAGCTCTGCATGTCATTTATCTTGTATATTGGATATCACGTCTGTAATAGAATAGGCGTAGTCAGCAGCATTGGAAATACTAACACTTCTTGGGAAACACCTTCAAATATATATAAGCTTCTGGTGTAAGAAAACTTAAGAGAAATTACATGGCTTTCATAAGTTCTTAGATTCTATGTGGTTAGAGAAAAATATTGATTTAGACTGGTAAACAGAGGCTTAAGAAATATTTTGCATATTCGCACATGTTCGTCCTGAGCCTTAGACGCCTAAAGACCATAAATAAAATAAAAAGGAATTTATATTCACACATGTATCGAGCTAAGATTGCAAATTCAAATCAGTATTCCTATTCTTGAGAATGTACCAAAATGAACATGGCAATTGTATTATGTTTTCTTACTTTAAAAAAAATCAAAATATTTAATTAACACAAAACAATATATCTTATATCGTTTCTTATATCATATTTTTATCGCAGGTTTGATTAGCTTCGTTGGTAAATACGATATTAAGTATTGTCAGTTAAGAGACTTGAAAAAAGAACTAATAAAAGTATTCACTTCAGTGAAGTAAACAGCAACATTAATAGATACAAGCATATATTCTAACATTTTCACCATACTTTTATTAAACAATTTGGTAAACTTTATTTTAAATGGGCCAGTCTTGTAACTATTGACTACGACCCGTCACGATTATCCGTCCCGTTCCAGTTAAAATACGCCCATGACCCTGCAGGAAATCAAACCCGGGACCTTCGAGTCATTGGCCTAACCGCACGGCTACCCGACCGGCCCATCCTATTAGTTTTTGACAAATGATTGCAGCTTTTGTACAGGCATTGGCGTATGAATGAGAAATACTACGAAATTATATGTTATTTATTTTAAAAAAATCCTTCTGGACTAAAAGTTTTAAAACTAAACGCATACACTGATAACTCTAGATGTTCGCAGAATGAGAAGTGCAATTAGCTCTAAATATATGTGCATTATAGGAAAGCTTAGCTCTTATGTAATACGTGTCAGCATTAGTAGTTTTGTATATCAGGAATAATTTTCTTTAAAACAAGTCTTTTCTATGTGCTCTTAATCATGTATTGGAGTCACAAATTGTAATAATGGAACAGTGAATATTTTCTTCTAAAATTAATACATTTTTTCTTCGCTATGCTATAGTGAGTGGCGAAATAAACATACTTTATATCCAACCCAGTTCTTATTAAAATTTGAAACGTCTCATTTTCAAGTTGTCATGCATTAAGAGAATATCCTTAGTCCCTCTGCTATCAGACAAATCTTTATTTGATGTACAGGTATATGTAATACTAATTTTAGACTTTTAGAACACTCTGTTGTAAATATTTTGAAACTTACTAGAATTGTCACAATGTAAGGAAACAAAATAATACTAAATGATGAATGGTTATATTAGTAATAAATTTTGAGTTTTACGAAATTCAAGTCAAATTTTTCTCCCTGCCTTACGTTTAGTTTGTTAGTTTCACATTTCGCTCTTATCTGCTTTACTCTAATATTATACCTAGCATGTTTATGTAATACGATAGGTCCACAAATCAAAGAATATATATTTTATTTATTAAATATTGAACATGACCCAGAAGCAGGACAAGTGCCAACCATTCCCTGGAAAAGGTTAATGGATAATAAGTTAATGTTCCCTTGAAACAAGACTGTTTTATTGATGTCCTAAGAAATATATCTGCTGTTTAAGGCGTTTACCATTATCTTACATATACTATGTTTACATGACAAATAAAATCGAGCACTGTTTGATACAAAAAAGCAAGATTACTCGTCTACCAGGATATGATTTAGCAAGTAAGTAAGGTTTTTCGATAGTTATATTCTGAGTTGGGTTCTGAATATGTTTTTCTTCATTATGAAGAATATGTTTGAACAATGTGTACTGAAATGAAGTTTAAAATGAATAATAAAGAAGAAAATGGTAAATGCAATTATGTGGGAAAACTAGTCTGTGGAAAATAAGGTTGAAAGAAGTAAAGAAACGCTGATAGCAGGACTGAGAGAGTACCGAACACTTGGAGTTCAGTTTATCGGGAGTTCGTTTTCCTACTACTGGTCCTTTCGTTTCCACACTGCCGCCAAAGAATGGAAGCGTAGACCCTTTTCTCTTAATGCAAAACAATACAAAATATGCTTAGAATATGTTTCTTTTCCACTTGGTAGGCTGTGTGAAGGAATATCAGACAGAAAAAAATATACCGTTAAAATTAATAAACGCATATGCAATGATTAATATTTTTTTCTTTGTGATCTCAAAATAATTCTACGAACAAAATCCGGTAAAAATACGCTACGAATTGTTCAGCAAAAAATGTTAAGGGTAAAGGAAAGATCAGTTCTAGCAGTTGTAAAATGCTTGTTGGCAAATCGATAATGATAGTCAATTACATATCTATAATAAATACAAATTTAATTAGATAATTTATACACTTATAAATGCTTGCAAGAAATAAATAAAAGCATATCTTTGTTTCAAATATGGTTTAAGTCTTTCTGAGTTATGCATTAATTTCTTCCTTTCTGAAAATATGTTCTAGAATTTCTGTTTGAAATTATATTGGAAATTAACTAAGAAATAAACTCTACACATAGTACTTTAAATGAATTTCTAAATATAAATTGCATTATTATAGCATAATGCTTATTTTGATTAAGTAATTTCAAATTACAGAAGGATTTGAGATATAAGTCATCATATTGTAGTATTTATTGGTGTATTCATGTTTAAATTTACTTACCAGATCAAACTATGTCTCACTCTTCATTAGAGAATATATTGATTAACTGTTAAGGTCCTTTGTAATATTGAACCAGAAAATTATTATGCTCATTAGCAATTGGGAAAACAAAGTTGTAGTCAGCATTTTGCGAAATACGGCTTATTTTAGGAGTACTACGTGTTTAATAATTAACAATATGAGCCGGGGATGCCTAAACCCCTTAAAATATTCAGCAATTTATTAATTCAGAAATATTTAATATTTTTATGTTTATTATAAAACTATAAGGATTTAGCTTTTATTTGATTGGTTCGTTATTCAAGGCCATATTATTGAATAATAACAAATTCTTACTACTTACACAAGGTATAGGCATTCCAATATATCAAGTACTACTTTATTTGGTTTTATTATGTTCGAAGTTATGTGCTTAACATTTCCAGCATATGTTAGTTATATATTGCAATTTATATTTTTGACCTTGAATTGATTGGTAATCTTGAATTATGGCCAACGCATACTATCTAAATATTACGATAAATTAAATTGTAACAACTATATGCTTACATTTACGTTCCTTTCACCATTGATCTGACGACTACATTTGTAAGAGTGCCAGACACTACAAACATACAAATATTCTTAATAAATCCAGATTTTTTTTTTGTTTCGATTTAGACAACTTGCATTGAAACGGCTTACAAATGGGTATATTATTTCAGCTTCCAATTCCTTCTTGGTTATGATAACAAATTGCAATACAAAAATCAATGTTAAAAGTATTATTAAAGAAAATATGCAAACATATTTTAAAAAACTTATCGAAGAACACATTTTGAGTGTAATTGGTGTTGAAATGAATTTTATTAGGCAGGCTGAATAAAAGTATATTCTTTTAAAGTTTGGAGAGTGACAACTAAGAAACCCAATACCTATCCGAATAGAAAAATATATATATAAGAATTAGCAACTTGAAGCGTGTGTGAACTACGTATGAGAATATCTTAAAATGAAATTACGAAAAATTTAGATTAATTAAAATGTCGGGTTTGTGTTATTCTGAGTGTAGTTATATAAACATGCAAAATGAGTGTCACGTTGAGCGAGTGTGAATCCAAGAAAAAATAATAATTTGGAATACATCAGATTAATTATGAACTGAGTTCATCAGAACATTTCTCGTTGTAGTTATTCTGTCTATTTCAATAATATGGATCACCAGAGAGAATATACAAATTGGCCACGTGATTCACTGACACAAGGATATTTCAAAGAATGAGGACAAGTAGCATACACTAGTGTTGAAATGCCACAGCTTTACGAAACTACAGACTACCAAAAGCGCTGGAAAATTTATTAAGAGCGTCATATCTCGAATTCCAATAGCCCTACAGTTTATGTAGTACTTTACCGTTTAGAGTTAAAACTTTTACTACACCAAAATGTATACAATATTGTGTAATGAGTTCCTCGAAGAAAATAGGAATACGTATAAATCTTCTTTACTAAGAGTGGGTTGAAATGGTCATGAATGAGATGATATTTCCCCAGGTAACATTAACCGGTTTGCAACAATTCGATATATCAAACAGAATCAATAATAAAGACGGATGATTTCTTTAAAAAAATATGGTTGCATAATCAACAGAAAGAATCGCATACATTCAACGAACATCTTTTTTTCTTTATTATTAAGGAGGGAAAATGTCAGTGTCAAGTTGGTGGATACAATTACGTATATCTTCTTTGTTCATACTATATGTCGTTTTATTCATATAAGCTTGCCTTTGTTTTAAGAATTGCTGAGAATCGCTAGTTTCGTTTCAGAAATTCCATCGCACCCATTACATAATAGAACGTTCAGTTTTTGATACAGCAGGTCATAGAAGATGACATGGCTCATAAGTCCACTGTTAGAAGTATTCAACATATGAAGCTCTACATTTGATTTTTCACGCTTTTGGCAGAATGTAGCTCCGAAAAGCGGCAGATTTCCACCCCTGTGAGTAAGACTTTGTTATCTTATTTTCTCCGTGTACTACCATTCTCGTTAGTTGGTGGTGCAATACGTGACCACTATGAATACTAATTCCAACAATTAAAAAAAAATGTGAAATATTACATAAGATTTATTTACCTGAGTAAAGGAAATTTATCTTTATTATACCTTTTGCACTCTTAAATTAATTTTGCTCTCATTTCAATTTATCAAAGTATAAAATAGGCAACAGTTAAGTAAATGCGCTACATCTGAAGGCTTCTTCTTAACTTTTGTGAGAAGAACATTTTGTCTCACCTAAAAAAGCATTAGTAAACCTAAATTATAATATCGTAAAACCCGGGCAAGTTTGTGCGGTAGGAGAGATTGAGCTGGTCCTGCAAAGACGGAAATGAATTGGACTGACGTGTTGCGAGTGAATGAGAAGTGAGTACGTTATTGGTAGACTCGTCACTATAATTCCTGTGCTTCCAGGGAGTTGTTGCGTCAATGATAGGAGCAAAGTATTTTAAATTTTCATAAATCTAGAGTATACTTTCACAGTAAATGGTTCACAGTAAAATCATTACAAATCAAGGAGTATCTGACTTAGTTCATTGTCAGAAATAGTGTTATACGCACTGTGCCTTGATTCTAGAAATGTCCACCCAAGTAACGTGCAGATCAATCTCTCCTCTCTAATGAGTAAATTTGGTGCAAGCATCAAGTAGGAAAGATCGCGCAGTACATGAATTTAACACAATGAACGGAAAGATTGTGGATCCACGTAAAGTAAGTTGATTATAAACCTGGGCTAGATTGCGAATTAAATTCTGCTTAAATAAATGTCAACTTGCAAGTTTGGCTATGACTGGAAAGGGGCGGAAGTTATTGTACCCTCACATCCAAAAGAAATGTCACACACATTTGTGATCAATGGTTCACTTTTATTATTTTTGTTTATTTGCATTTACGATTGTATTAGAAAACTTAATGGACATACAAAGAGTAAGAACTGTAGCATTTATTACGAATCTTAACGATGCTTTAGCTCATTTCCTTTTTAAAATACATTATATGATATTTCGGATAACAAAGAGTAGTTTCTATTTGGCTTGTACTATCGAATGTTATTTTATTTTCATGCACAGTCTCTCCTACTTATGTACGCAATCTTACCTACCTTAGGAGAGTTTGTTTAAATTAAGGGTTTTGCAAAAATCAATGTCATCAAGCAGACTTATATATAAGATTAATAGAATGTAATTAACACATTCTATATTGTGTAATTTTCGAGACTTTTCCATCAAAAATATAATTTTAGTTCATTTTGCTTGAACTCTGCAAAATCCCTACCGGTTTTACTATATAGTTGTTTACAACAAAATATCTGTTTGTGAGTCATTTGAGGAAGATTTAGACACTTGTATCCCGTAAGCAAATCGTACATGCATGGCAATGCAATAAGTACACATTTAATTCTAAGCGAACCGTCGTTAGATAGATAGATAGATTAAAAAAAATGTATTTATTTCTGTAAGGAAAGGTAACAAAATCTCTCTCACAATGTGTTCACTGAAAATATTTCAATATATTGTTTGGTCATTACACATGATGTACAATCTAGATGTTTTGATTTGGAATGTTGACTGCACGAATTAGGAAATCTGGTAATGTTAGATAATTGAAGTATTTAAATGTAAGGACGAACGAGTTAAGCACAAGTATGTAGTACATTTCCATGAGCTTGAAAACACCGGAAAAAATTAATAATACATTTTATGTATTGGGAAATGTATTGCTTCTGAGCTGTCTAATATAATAAAGTTTATAAGTAATTGTGATAAATGTATTGCTTCTAAGCTGTCTAGTATTATAAAATTTATAAGTAATTGTTCTGTGCTTGTGCCATCTCGTATCCTTCGAGTGGATTTTGCGATATTAAATTTAATGATATAATTTTTAAGTTGTGCAAAATATCAATTTGGTACTATTTATGCCTTAAGTAAAGTTTCTTTATTTCATTCATTTTAATTTATTAATGACATTCAGGTCACTATACTTAATTCTAATCATTTTAATCGCACAAAGAACTCAGCTCGAAACATTTTTAAATCTAATTATTACAGGCAGTGTTATAAAATCATAAATTTTGATTTTAACCTGCTTGTTTCATCTTTAAGACTGCCTGAAAACTGGAAATGTGTAATTCCAGTTGTGGCATAACTTTCAATCTTTTTATACTCAATACCTTAATTGATATCCCAACATCTTTTAGGGAATGAAAATAATAGTATACTCTACTCCCTGCGCCACTTTAAGTATCACATATTAAGGAACTAAATTTTGTGCGAAGAAATGCTTCAATAAAATTAACTATGATATTATTAAGAATTTAATTGTCAATTTGAATTTTTGAAAAAAGTAAAATTTAAGGAGACATTTAAATGAACTTTGTGAAATAAACAAATAATTGATAACTTACCTTATGACACAGTTATCATGCAGAGTTGATATTAATCTTATTTTAATTTAAATTTTGTCTTATATGGAAATAAATTTAGATTAATTATACCATAGTAATGCTGTTCGTCAACAACAACAATATCCATTTCAACAATCTACCCCAAATGAATTCTTTCTATTACTTGAATTATGTAATTTCTATGTTGTAAAGTATTTTTTTTAAATATTTATTTTATTTTAATTGCAATTTGACTTGTTTGTTCTTCGCTTAATTAAATATTAAATTTTCTTACCACTATATATAATTTTAAAAAGAGTTTAAATCAGTTTTACTAAGTATTTCTGTATAATATTTGCCTATAAATAAAATAATAATAATAAATTATTAATGCTACTTTTTTCAACTTCCATTCATTTAGTATTATTTTTTTTTAAGTGGGTCTTTTCTGCGTATCAAATCTTGCTGCATGACTCTACTTGAAAAGCCATTAACTGGTTTTATATTGCCTTAATATTATTATATTTTAAAGTACCTTTATTTAAGCAACCTGCTAGTATTTTGAAACGATATCAAGGATATTTATTCTCAATGGGCCAATATTAAAAATAATTGTAAAGCCCTTAAATATTCTAAATAACAATACAGAAGAGGCGGTTTGAATTCATAACTTCATTTTGAAAAGAAATAGAACATAATGTTTTGGTTTCACTCACTTTCAATTTCTACTCCAATATCTGACTCACTTTTAATTTCTAATCCCCATGCTCACATGCCGCTTTTGTATATCGTCGCTAATACAAATTTAATAAAATTACTAAATTACTATTAAAGAATACTATGTATTTATTTAAAGTAATTCTCTAGTTCTAGACTACACTTCTAGTATCCATTCTATTTATTTAATTAGTTTTAAGTTCAAGCTGCCTTTTATCAACATATCTATGACTTGAAGATCTACAGCCATTATGAATAATTTTGCGCTGTAAAGAAATGAAATCGCAATTGCCCTCATTTTAGAATACATGATGCTTTTTTTTAATTCCCAAATAATTTTATGGTTTAAAACGTCAAATTTTAACAAAGGTTTCAAACTTCTATGAATATAGCGCATCACGTAACTAAGAATTGTCAAATAATGTTGCCCCTTATTTTGTATTTCTCGTATAGAACTAATATTTTATTTCAACAGCTATACAAGTTAACAAAATTTAGTGTAGTTATTTTAATTACTTTATCGTTATCCTTTTCACTAATCATTATACTTTCTTGGTATCTGCTAAAGATCCTTAAAGCCTAAATACAATTTCGTAATTCATTTAAAAACATGAATGTTGTCACAATCACTGTTAGGATTAATTCGTGTGTTTTTTTTCCTATGAAGTGAGTTCCGCCAAATTTTATCTGTATAAAGATTCAATAAACAAATATGTCTTTAAAGAAGTTTATCAAGAAGAGGAGGAAGTTTGGTTGTATTATGTTGTTAAAAGTTTAAGGCTGTGATCGCATGAAATAGTAGGCCAATGCAAGTGTAAAAATAAATGTTTTGATACTGTCCATGATGATAATAAGCTACATTTTATTAAGAAATTAAACAAATAAAGAACAATGAGAATAATATGTAATTGTGAAAAAATAAGTTTTGATAGATGACAAGTGTTTGCAATTTAATAGCAGATGACTTCAAATAGTGACAATTATCTGTAATCTAGTTACTTTAAATCTAGCAAGATGTCATTGGCTTTACAAATTCTTCACCTACAAAATTTATATTTTTGATAAAATATGTGTGTATTTTTATATCCCTTAAACAAATCCATACCGCTTAAAAAGTAATGTTTGTTCTTATATTTTACAATTTTAAACGAAGATTATATCTTGAGAAAATTAAATGTTTAGAGTCTTCAAACTTTTGGTTTAGCTTCCAGGAAAAATATTCAATTGTGACAGGTATTTTCCCTTAGAGTCTTTAATGTGTTGTTTGTCAGTCTTAAGCAAAACGAAACACAATACAGAGTTTCTTGCTCTATATTTACTTTACGGAAATGTATAATTAATTTTAGTTCAAGTCCTCTATGGAAGAAATTAAGCTTGAAATGCAAAACGTATGGTACATGTAGGGAATGAATAGTTAAATGAAACTGTAGTGTATTAGACAAGCTTCTTATATTCATAAACATTTTTAAAATATATTTAATATAAATTTTTAATTTTAATTCGATCTGGTATTAATACGACATTTTTCGTATTATAGTAAAGAAAGGTTTAAAATATAGATGGCACTATTAGAACTTTTATATTATGTTAAACATTTTGGAATTAATTTTATTTAAAATATGTGCAATTATGTTAATTAATTAGAACTTGTACTTTGTAGAATGTCTTTTGCTTGTAATAATATACCTTCGTAGCAATACGTTGACTTATAGTAAATCAAATAAAGAGTACCACTAATCATTTACTTTTTCCACAATAATAAATGTGAAAACAGAATCACGTGAGTTCAAATTGATTAATATTCTCTACCTATGTTACTGTATTGAAACTTATACCAAAGAGTTGTTGGACACATAAGAATCTTAATATATATGTCAAACATGTTCGAAGATATTTACACTACATTATTGTCTTAAATATTAAGTTCAGTTTATTTTCATGCATATAAGTTCCGCTAATGGATTAATAGTTTATCTCCTTTCACTTAGTAATCAGGAGATTCCGAATTATGTATTCGAAATTCAGAATTGTGACTCAAATTTGATGATGCAGAATTTCCACATTAAGAGTTACTAATTTCATAACGTGAATTGAAAATTGCATCTTTTGGAAGAAATGCATCATAAGCAATATGATGACGTGCTTTAATCATGATTTGCAGTGTATTTGCCAATTTTGGCTTGTAGAACTAGAACTGTGAATAACTGCTAGCAATGTACATACTATGCATATTTATTATGTGGATAGTGCAGGAATACTTGTAGAAGAAGTCAGTGTTAGTTCAGTGTCAATAAAATTATATAACTAGTTGCAAATTTAATATGATATAATGGACACATAATAGTATTTTATGTGTAATGTACATGTAAACAAATTTAATCTTGTGTGTCATCACTGGTATATGTCGTACTCTGATGAGTTCATATAGTTTTGCTATTTTAACATGGCAATTTGCATGATGACGGCGACGGCATGGAGATAACGGAAAACGACATGTCTAATAACATACGAGATCTATACAAAGGACTAAACTCGCTAAGGGAACGTTACAACCTGGGTTAGGGATGATTAGAAATGAGCGAAGAGATCTTCAAGCGGATTTATCTAAAATTATCGACTTGGAAAAATTATTTCGACAAAGTTCTTAAGCAGCCGAGAACAAACAGAGTAATTTAAAATGTATACCGCAGAACCGTGGACACCCGAACTTAGCAAGAGCGAAATCGAAATGTCCGTAATGCAATTGGAAATATTCAAATCCCCAGGAATAGACATTATTCCAGCCGAATTAATCAAAGCGGGAGTAACGGCAATAATCAAGTAACTACATAAATTGTTCAGTGCTATATTAAGGAAGGAGGAGCTTCCAAAGGATTGGAAAACCTCAATAATAGTTCCGATTTATAAGAAAGGCGATAAATGACACTGTAATAATTACTGCGGAATCTCGTTACTCCCAATATGTTACAACAAAGTGTTGAGTAATATCCTACTAACTCGGCTAAGCGTATACGTAGGTGAAATAGTTGGATTTAGAAGAAATAGATCCACGTTTGAGAAGATTTTCGCCTTGAAACAAACTTCAGAGAAGAAATGGGAATACAATGAGACTGTTCATGTTCACTAGCTTTTTATTGATTTTAGAAAAGTATATAACTGTATCAAAACGAAAAACTATACAATATCCTGGTACAAAATGAAATTCCCCCCCAGAAAATATATTCAACTAGTGAGGATGTGTCTCAGGGACCTCATAAACATAGAACGGATATGTAATAATATTTCCGATAGATTCGAAATTCGCAACGGCAATTCAGAATATGCAATTCAGAAAATTAAAGAGCACTCAGTCGCCTATCGGGCCAAGTCCATTTCTAAGAATTGTACAGGAACGAACTTTTTCAGCTCATATCTGTAGTTAAATCCACCACATTTATGAGTTGCGAAGATCTAGCTTCAGTAGATTGAACGAGGTCTAAACATGATCGTTAACTAAACTTTTAGATCAATTTAAATTGATAAACCCACTTTTCAACAAAATTGGACTTGATCTGATGGGCAACTGGCTCATTTAATAGGAAACTATATGGATGTACTACAATGTAACACCGATGTCTTAGTAGAAACGTACGACGAGATAGGTCTGCAGGTAAACATAGGGGAAACAAAATATATGATAACAAGCAGAAACACTGAGAATGAAGGAAATATATATATATAACAATTAAGAATTATAACATAGAGAAAATAAACAAATTTAAATACTTGGAAGCATACGTAACAAGCAAAGACGAGATCACGGAATAATTGAGAAGTCGCTTAGTATCGGGCAACGCATGTTTCTATTCAGTCCATAAACTCCTAACCTTGCGATTAATATCAAAAAGTTGAAATAAACAAATAAAGAAAACAGAGCGGTTATTCTACCAGTAATACTTTACGGTTGCTAAACTTGGAGTACAACTCTTACAGATGAACATAAATTACGTGTGTTTAAAAATAAGGTTTGAGATAAACATACGGCAAGAAGAAGGACAAAATGTCTGGAGAATCGAAGAGATTACATAATGAAGAGATTCACCTAGTGTACGGTTCACTCGATGTAGTAAGAATAAAAAAAATCCCGATGACAAAATATGCACAGACCGTGTAGCTCGGACGGGGGAGAAACGAAGATTTTATCTTGTTTGGAAAACTGGGAAGAGACCATTGGGAAGACCGATACGTCGTTACTAGGAAAATACTAAAATTATGGTCGGGAAGTAGATGCTTGTGATGAAAACTAGCTTTATTTTGCCCAGGATAGAATCCTATGGTTTTGTTACTGCAGGGGTGAAATTGTGATTTCCATAAGCCGTAGAATTAGTTAGTTAACGTTCATGGAAGTCTTACTTGGTGATCTAAGACATCGTTCCTTACACCTGCAAATTTAATGAAAAGAGAATTATTTACAGACTTCAGGAAGCTGAGACCACACTAGGATCTCCTTCTTATGATTCAAGAAGATTATGATGAATGGTAAGAAGTAGTGTCGAAATTTAAGGAATGTCCTTCCATCTGACCTGTTTGTTATGCTGTTCGACGAACATGTTGATGCAATGCTGCACTAGTTAATGGCAAGAGGAAAATCAATTTGCTTTTGTTTGTGAATAAATAGTTCGTTTACTAAGAGACTCTCAGTGTATAGACCATACATTATTGCTATAGATAGTTCCAAGTATTGGAAGACATCTTGAGGAAAGAGATAGAGACGGAAGACGATTAGATAAAGCATTTGTTTCTGAGTGTGAGATCCGAAATTCCAAGCTTATTCATTATCCTATGATCAGATGAAGAAAACAGCGTCACAACGTGAAGGCGTGAAACTCACGAAGAGCTTCAGCTTTGTCATTTCGCAGATTGGAAGTTTTCGGTCTCAATCAACGCTGTGACTACTGGCAGGTGTTGGTATTAATAGTCGGTATTTAGCAGTTAATACTGTTTCCAATCATGAAAAATGACAAAGCTGAAGCTCTCCGTGGGTTTCATGTCGCCGTGCCTCTCGGTAACAAGAAAATTCTGATTCACAAATGAACTCAAATTTATTTGCAACCAATAAGTAGTACAGTGTTGTATCAGTATGCACAAGGACCTTATCAGGGATGGGCAGAATTTAAACAACACTTAAGACTACATTATCAAAGCATTGGAATCCTGAGGGATAATAATTGAATTCCAGCATGGTTTAGGGCTTCTGAAGTCTGGAATTTAAAGTTTGCATGTTTACGAACTGATGTTACTTTCTTAGATGTTTATGTCGCCGAGTCGGAAAATTGGACAAAATATTGCATGAAAGATTCAGGCAAGTCGTCATTTATTAAACACACTGTTTAAGACATATTTATTTCAATAGATGACACTTTGAATCCACGTATTGGAATTAGTATATTTTATTATGACAATTCGACATAAGCAACCCAAAAATATATGAAAGCATCTTTCAAACAATAAAATGGATCAATAAATATAATATGTGTAACGTTGGTTGTCAGATTTAAAATGTGGCCGCCATCTTCAACATTAAGGGCTGAAAATTGGGTGCTGCGGGTTAAATCAATTCTCATGGTCTAACTACCCAAGAACTTATAGAAAACACCCATGAAATATTAAATTCGACCAACAAATGCAAAATCGGTTATATAGGCCGACATTTTTAAATTTTTTAATATTAAGGACAAAAATTTGGGCGTTGTTTATAAAATCGATTCCAATTGTCTAAAAAGTTTTTTCTATGTAAAACGCCTTGCTCTTATCATAAAATGCAGCTTTTTGGTTAATTTTGGCTTGTAGAGCCTGGGCTATATGTATCAAATAACTCTTTGTAGACTATCATCAATAAAATGTATCTTCTTATGAAGTACCAGATCGTTTTGCGCTTCTTCTAATTGTAGATAGACTGTAGATAGAGTCATTTAAAGGCTAAAAAATATTTGGTGCAAAATAAAGCTGTTAGTGTTAATACCATATCAGAACTAAGATTTATCCAACAATAAATAAGAAACACAATATTAGTAATGCCATGAAATATTAATACTCTCTCCAAAAGAGTTAAATAGTGGTGTATTGAATTATAAGTAATTTAATAATTTTCTTTCAGGTCCTTCGATATATAGCTAAACGAAACTGCATTTTAGACTCTAAAACATTTTTGGTTGATTTTCACTACAGAATTTCAACAAGTAAACATATGTTTATACTCCCATGTAAAGTGTTAAAAAAATGTGTAAAATTATCGTAAATTCCTTAAATTTGAAATATTTAAACAGACCTACAAAATTTACCAAATTAAGAGTCAACAGATTAGAAACGGCCCAACAAAGCGGTGTCTTTTAACTCAACACTGAAATCATTTTTTAGTAGCAGGGCCCTTGAATTCTTAAAATGCAGAAAGCCAATCGAATGATAAAGAATGTGTGTTGCTTTTTTGAATTATTATTATAAAAATTTACCAAATAAATTGGACACGCTTAATAGAAATCTGAAGCGTTTCGGAATCTGCTATAGAAATCAGGTAAATTAGTATGAAAGCATAAATCCTTTTATTATTTTTCGAAACTAGTGGCATGACATTAATTTTATCAATATTCACAGCTTTTAAAAATGTGTTTTACAATTAAATTTATTTTTGTTTTAATTAATTTTAACTATATTAATAATATTAACACAAGTGAATTTATTCATATTTGTGAATAGATAAACTTAGCCAGGAATGCAGAATATCTTAATTTTCCATAATCAAAGAACACCCCAAATGATGTAGTTTTAGTAATATAGGTGTCTCATGAAAACTACAGGATATATTTACTTATATTCTGTAGCAATTTTAAAATACATTCTTTTAGTTTTTATATTTTAATGTAATGTTATATTATTCATTTGGTAAATTAAACACAACTGTTAAGTAGTGAACATTTTATCATTTATTTTGTATTTGAAATATCGTAATCATCATTAGTAGAGGTAGTCGACTGTACATCTTAAAAGAGCATAAGCGTAAACTATTAGATAAATAGAATTACAAGATTATAGCTTATATAATGATTTGAAAACTTCCTTAAGTACTTTTCATTACGTGAATGCTAGCTTTGTAATATATTTCTAATTCTTATTTGACAGAGATATGTTATGCCGCTAACATTCATGTTTTTTCAAGCAGAGTAAGACTTACGATTATGAATAAAACAGACCATTCCTGAAAACGAACTTGGTGATTATTCGAATTGAACTCTGGTATAAATAACACGTTGAGAAGATATTGTTTGAACAGGAATATTATTTAGTTATATACCAAAAGTAAGACAAGAAAGATCAAAACATGCTTTATTGGACATTAATAGGTGAGGAAGTGTTTCCCTACAATGGATTGAAATTTATAAGAAATAATATTGTTAATATAGTGTTAATAGTCTCAAGCATCAAATTTTGGTAACTATAGAACCACTTCTTTACAAAAATAGTAACTTTATGGTTGCTTTCAGGTTCTCCTTACAATTTGCTGTTCAGTTATTGCAAAATTAATTAATTTTAATTACTTTACATGGTAAATTATGAATATATGACTATTTTTTTCTCAAGATTACTACGATTTCACTGAAGCACTGTAATGACATAGTATTAAATTTCGCGTTGTATAATTTAATTGATTGAATGTCTTTACATGATTAGTTTCTATTATAGTAAGCAACGTATGGTAATAGCGCATACTTTATATCCCGGCAGAATGCAAACACTGAAATCTAACTAAACTACTACTACTACTAACATTACTAAACCAAATAATATTACTAGTAGCAGTGAAAGCCGTATTAAAAGTTTTAATAATGTTTCCAAAATATTATCAGATAATATCATTAATGTTCCAAATGAAAATTTTAATACAATGTTATTGACGCAGATTTATTTTATTTTAATATATTTTGTTGACATAATATACGGAGAATTTTTGAGCCGACTTAAATGATTAGTACCACAGAACTGTAGTATTAAATGTAACAATAAATTCAGAACTATCCTAAAATACCTATTGATAACAATATACTATCTTTGTTATTTATTACAAAACAAATAGAGTAATAAAAATCGTCGATAGAAACAAATCATATATTAATAAATTATTGCTCTCTTAGAAAGCGCTCAAAATGTTTCTCTAGCAATTACTTTTTTAAGTTATGGGGAAACGTTGTCACATTTATTTCGTATTTGCACTTGATGGAGTTACTTTATTTACAAAATTTGAAAATTACATAAATCCATAACCTTAAATTTCAATTTAATACTGCGTAGCGCCAATTCACACCTCCAACAAGAAATATTGTAATGATTTTCAACTAAAAGTTTAGTTATTTAGAAAAGAAAATGAAGCAGGTTCCTTCTCGATCATAGATGGCAATAGTTTGTATTGGAGTAATTTTGTTTCAAACCCGTTGTAACCTGGTTACTTTTCTCAGTTTGTTTAAATTATATAATTCTATAACAACGCCAATTATGTGTCTACACTGGACAGTAACCATGCAATGTTGTTACCTGTAATGTCCGATGAGAGCCTAACATTACTAAATATTAACGTTTTTTTCTTAATTATAAATATATGAAGTTATGTGCATTAAATTAAAATTAAATATTCGGGGAGATGTCACATAACTTCATGACGACTGTGGGATTGGCATGTAAGGATTTATTGACGATAATTATCCTTAATAATTATGTTTCAACAGTGAAAAATGTTAAAATTTAAATCCAATCAAAATTAAAACGATTATGTAACAGTTACATGAAGCTGATGCTACATGTTCTATTCATACTTTTATGCAAGGGTGAAGCATACCATTTTTGAATGTGTCGACAGGCGCATACTGTCCAATTTAATTGATTCGATACGTACTTTCATATATTCGTGGAGCGGATATGCTACTTTTGTTAAAATGACACTATTTGCACACAATTCGATTTGGACCAATTTTGCTAACCCCATCTGGTGAACTACACATGATCTAAGCTTTCTTCAGGTATACATAAGTGCATTCTGAAAGGATTATCTTTAAAATAAAACAATCAGAACACTCACATGATTTACATACATGACTAATTTCTGGCCTTGAAGAAGGTATTGGCGGCTTACGATGCCAACAACTTGTCGTATTATTATTTTCCAATTAAACCAACATAAACACCCAACAGAGATATAAAAAAGCATACATTTCGGCTCTTACTCTAATCACGTTTTTCTTTATTCTTTTGTATATGTACGTAAGAATAGGTTGTGGGTAACAATAGCTTGTACGTACATGTTGAAAGCTGCGATTTTTTTACTATACTAAATCCCTCGATAACTATATATAATATGTAAACTGAATACATGAAGAAATCGTGTATAGAAGCAAACGTTGTTGTTAATGACATACCATTAATTCAATACCACCGTGTTTAGGATATCAGGGTAAAATTTGGCTCCATTTAGAGATTCAAAACTGGCCTTAATAATCATTTTATTGCATACGCACAGGACTGAAATAAAAATAAAGAGTAAACAGCTTTAGTGTACATTTAAGGCAAAACAAAATAGCAAGCACAGACTGAACACTAGTGTGTACAGTAATTTTGTAATGGAGGGGGAGGGGAATGTAGGTAGTTCTTAGTATTTAGCGATTCAATTCTAAAACAAAGAGAAGAAATGAAATTCTTTTAAAAAATGCTGAGTATAACTACAAATATAATTTAAAAATAAGAATGAGTAATCAATGTCAATGTTAACTATCAGTAAAAAAATGAAGTTCTTCACAGTTTTATATTAGAAATACTGTAGAATGTTTAATACTTTAAATGAAGGGTCTCCAACCTTTTCGTCACCGGGACAAATTTGCTAATGAGGACGAGGTTTAGGGCCCCATTATAAAGAACAACTCAGAAGTATTGTTGCAGTTTTGAAATATTTGCTTTTAGATTCAACGTAGAAGATAGTTAATGTAATTTTCGATTTGTTTAAGGTCGGTGAAAATTTTTACCACGGGCCGAGGCTGGAGATCCCTGCTTTAAATGATGAACAATTTTGAATACATATTTCTACAGACCTTTGTTCCCTTGTCGAAATATAATTAAAATGTCAAAAACAAAATTCACTTGATATGGGCGAGAATTCCTGCTTCACGAAAATGAACAAAATATTTTGAAGTCTATCTTGTATCATTTTTTTGTTATCAGTTCGGTTTCCACAATATTTAATTCTGGAAATACCCTTTCAGAAGAAGAGCTTATTACAGCAATAGTCATAAAAAGTTTTACAATATTATCAGTGTAATTAATATTCGCTTGAAAAACTTATTTTAAGGTACCAAGACATATATACATACAACGTAACAAGCCATACATAAGACATAAATACCGAAATATACAACCATGAATAACCTTGCATGCTTGAGATTCTTCAGCTGAGATTCATGTCTAACCAAGCAGCATTGCGCTCTTAGTACTGTAAGTGGAACTTTAAGAACAAATATAACATATATCCATTGGTTCTCTGTCTGCTGATAGTACCTTTAAGTTTTCTACTGACATGATTATATCTGTAGATTCCTGAGAAAGTATTTCACTTAGTTCGCGTATCAAACAGTCAATTAAACGATAGAAAAGACTAACACGTATTTCTTCTTCTTTGAAGAAAACATTATGCGTTGATTCCCCGTTTTTATCTAGCACCCTATTAACTCCCTTTTCCACTATTGGTATTTCTATGTCCCTCCTTTGACACATCTCTTCCACTACTGAACACAAAGAATGGAAATACTCCTCATTCCGCATTTCTTTCAACAAAGACTTCAACATGAAAGCCGTCAAAAGTACCTTGTAATGATGCTTCAGCCGCAACACTGCACGTCCACCTAATGTTCGAAACTGACTTTATGTAATGGAGTTTAAGGTTGACTTCTTTCCGAACAGACACGAAAGTCGGATCGCACCTTTTTATATGAAATTTTATAGAAGCTGCAAAACATCAAAATAAAACATAAAGGGTATTAAAACAGCTTGGGTATCAGCCTTTTCCAGCTTAAATAATCCGATGAAAACTTCAACTGGTTTGTAAATATGTTCATTAAAATAACTTACCATTACTGATAGGTGTTTACTGTATTCACAATCAGTAGTTTCATCAGCTATTATACTAACAGTTTTTCTATTAATTTCATCTTTCAGGTTTTCGGTTTCCATCATGGCATTGGAAATTGCTTGCAGAATTTCCTTTTGAATGCGGTTGCTGATGTACGTTGCATTTTTCTTTGCAAATATCGACACTCTGCATCAAATTCTTTCAGGTAGTCAACAAATTCTACAAAGAATCTTTTCAGACCACTTTCTTTAGATTCACCGCGACCCCGCAATGAATTATCACATATAGATAAACGCATTACAATATATATAAGTCTCTACATTACTTTCGCGATTCTGTACGACTTCTTACCCTCTTTGTAACAAAAGCGACACTCTTTGTTTGTCTATAATCACATCAATACTTTTACCGCAGTGAAAATCTTGTTCTGTTTTAATGTTGTTTTATGAACATTAGACAAACTATGTTCTATAAGATTTTTCAGTTCACTCAGATGCCACCTTCTGTGAAATAAACTATTAACATAGCTTCTAAATTAAATCACCCAAATGCTAGAGTGGAGAGGAGGCATCCTACAATTGTCTCCACACGTACATGTATGCATATTTAAATTATATTTTTATAATTTGGCACTGTAATTTCTATCGTGCAGAACCATGTGCAAAAATGTTTGGAAAGGAAAAATTGAAGTCTCAGGCAGGGTGATGCTACATTCAAATACGATGTCAGTAGTTCTGAATATTAGTGATAATTGAAAACTAAAGATTTTAATGGAAGGGACAAGAAAAAATAAATAAAAGAACAAAATTAACACGAAACTTACAATCTAATTCACACAAAAGAAAACTAATGAGGAATCAAGGTTGCCTGGTTAACATTGAAAAATACATTAAAAAGCCACAAAACAGGAAGCTTTTTAAAGAAGTGACTGCACGAGGACACGAAACAAAGCAATAACAACAATAGAGAAATTAAAAAATGAAACCGAAAATTAAAGTGAAACTAAATTTACCCCCAATAGATCAACAGTAAAAAAACAAGGTACAACACAAATCGTAAAGCAAACAATGTAGTATTCTAGCTTTTCCTGGTACAAAATCACGTAGGCTAAAATAAAACACCATTTTTTCATTTGATTTGATCTAATTATTTTATATCCTCTATTAATGTAACCTAATAATGCACTGATTTGGCCAACACCTTGGAGGAGTCGAGAGTAGGAATTTTCAAAATGTTAGAATTTACCCCACATAAACGTCTTTTGAACCTTGATATTTCGTCGATTTTATTGAATAATCGTTATCGGTTGAAAATACTGCGTTTAATTTTACATCATATCTCAACAAATACATGATACTGTTGGAAAGATGTTAGTTCATAATTGATTCATCTGTTGTTTTCAACTATGGTATAGACAGAATAAAATTTGTAATTGAAAGCAAATTTTATGCTATTAACTATTATCTTCTGTTCTGCTTTGCATGTTCAAAACCAGTTCTATTTCAATCTACAATCCAAAGAATTTCTTTTTTTATTTCGCTGATAGAACGTTAATAAGACGTGTTTTTTTTTACCTATTATATTGAACTGTGCTCTAGATTATCTTTCCAAGTTAATTGCATAAAAATTGTGCTTAAAAGCGAAACGAATACATTTAACTACGTTTTTCATGTTCTCCTTTGCATGTTGAAAACAGATTGAATTTTAAACAATATGTCAACGAATATTTAATTTCGTTAATAGAGCGTGAGCGTGAAGTGTTTTCAAATATGATTAATTTTGCTTTATCACTTTATATGCGTTTTTCTATGGGACACATTACACTTCTTGAGAAATACAAATTTAATAGTGCAGTGATGGCAAAAGTGTTTAAGAAGGGAAAATGCACATAAAAATAGGGAATTCTTTATTCGTATTCTTACGTGTTAAAACGACGTTTCTGGTTATGTGACGAGTGTATTCTACACTTCTTGTTACTACATATACCGTAAAAGAGGAGTGGCTTTGAAGGTGGTTCCATTGATGACGTAATAAGGCGACGAGCTAAAGCGACGACTGCAAAACTTTCCGTCTTCGAATTCTGAAGTAGACAGTTGGATAATTTATTGTTGGAAAATTAATAGTGTGTATCATGGTGCTTTGTCTGGTGTGACTGCGATCTGGAAGAACCTATCAAAATGGTCGGCCGCTGGGATTGAACCCAGGACGTCCCGAATGTTATGCCAAGGCTCTACCGTTGAGTCACATAGCCTTGGTAAATATTTACGAGAAATCAGTATCAGTATGATTGTTAAGCATCGACGGCTACTTTATAGATAATATTTCATTTTTTGTAAGTGGTTATTTCAACAAATAAAACTATATATACTCGTATATTCAAAACGTTACATATTGACCACTGTTTTTGCAACTAGGGGGAAAGGATGTCATAAGCATTTTTAGATATTATTACTGTAACCGCCACCCGTAATCGGATCTTCACGTACTTGCTCGGGTACTTAAGTGAATACATTAATGTGGAGAGCAAGCACTTGAATACAATTATTAGGATGTCATGAAAGACATTTTCTTGTTTCGAAATTTATCATTCCTTACTGACAAAAATAGTAAATTGGTGGCAGAGACCTCGTGTGAGTAATTTTAGATTACTTGGGTTGGGTTAGAAGTTTTGCATCGGCTTTCGCTATGCAACACGCACTGCACATTGGTGGCTGGAAGTACATCATGGTCGGTTTTATTTTGTTGCAAGTACCGGGCCTTACATATGTGGTAAATCTATGGCGGAGTTCTAGTTGTAGTTTCAGTAAAGGAACTGTCGCTCTACTGGCAATAGGTGATGAAGGTAAGGTTACAGGTTATCTGTTATCAACAGGTTATCTGGTCGAGTCATTTTATGTACGTTTCTGATTGGTTCAAAAGTTACAATTGATGTTAATTCTAAAATGTTGGAGTTGAGAAGGTGTAACTCAGAAGTTGCGACGGTGTTCATTTATCACTTGCAAAAGGTACACAAACTCAAGACCTTCGTGAAGTTGCAAAATTCTAGTGTATCTAGAGAATACTGTAATTAGCCTATCTGCTCGAATTTCTGCGAATTGAAGTTTCTTTAAAGATGTACTTGAAGCAGAATGAAATACCGGTACGGAATATAGAAGTATGGGCAGAATCATAATTTTGTATAAACGAAATTTTGTTTTGATAGATAAACTTGAACTGCGTAGCATGGAATATAGTGTAATTAATTATTGGATGTCTGTGATGTGCTGGTTGAAATCGAATCGTTTGTCCAAAAAGCCCACCTAGACATTTCGCATATGGTTGAATTTGAATTTCGTTGTCTTGAAAATGAGGTAAGGTAAAAAGTGATCTTTGTGTACATTGATTTGTCCGCGTTGATTTTGATGATCCAGTCTGTTGTCTGTTGATCTACCATGTCTAAATGTCTCTACAGTGACGGAAGTATGTAGTTCAAATTTCTATGAGAAGTGAAAATGGTTGTGCATTTAAATGGCGTACGTAAGTGGCGAATGAACGGATGCTTGTGGTACTCCAGTTGCTATGCCCCGTGGATTGGTTTGGGCTCCAGTATGACTGTCACGAAAAGTTCTATTTGTTAAGTAGTACTGTATGAGTTTGCATTATGAAGACGGAAGTTTGTTTAAGAGCCCTTATCGAAGTTTTTTTTTTGACACCTAAGAAGATTCCTATGGTGTGCCTAAAGTTGTTGTAATGTTGAGTGGTGGGTTCTGTCACACGAACAAGTTGTGATGTTGTATCATAATTCTTACGGAAGAAGAAATGGTGGGATGGTAGATTTCGATTGTCATCGATGTGCTATCAGATTCGGTTATGAAATATTTTCTACAATAATTTACTGATGTGCGATAAAATGCTAATTGGTAAAAGCAATTGTAGATAAAGGCGATTTTCTGTGTGGTTTTGGTATCATTAGTACTTTAGCTTCTTTCCAACTGGTTGGATAGTGACTGTGGAGTAGAATGGCAATAAATGGTCGGCCCAGTGCTACAAGTACTTTCCGAGGACTAGCATTTAATACTGGAACTAGAACTATGTCAAGACCTGCAGCACTGCCTGTTCGAATAGTTATAATATTGTGTTGAACATTCTAGGTGTTGTTAAAGAAGCGGGTAGGAAGACTTTGTCCAATGTTATGTTCCTGAAATATTGGTGGACAGTGTCAATAGTTTCATTATTGTAAGGTTCGGCATTGATGCTGAAGTGATCCTCAAGCTGTCCACCAAAAGGAGTAACTTTATATTGGGCTGTAAATACTAATCCTGTTGGTCCTTGAAGAAACTGATAAGAAATAGTACCATGTCACTTTCTAAAAGTTCTACAGCTTCAAAATTCTAAGAAGGTGAATCCATTTGTTGGAGTTTATTTTTTCATTGTTGAATTTGTACAGGTAGACGCTTTATTCTAGTTTTTACATTTTTTTCAGAAGGTTATATAATGTTTTGAATGCTGGATGTATTTTCTGATGCCATTGTTTTTTTTGCTCAACGTCTCATTTTAAGCAGAAATTGTGTGCGTAAGTCCTGAGGGTTTCTACTAGCTATCTTAGTGCGTGTAGAAGTGATTAAATGAAATGCTGATTTAATGGCACCAGTGATATTCCTGGTTCCGTGTTCAATTTCTGCTAAAGTGGTAAACTGTATTCGTGGATCGATCAAGGCCGAAATAATTTGTTTGTAGTGATTCTAATCCGTAGTTTGAGTAATGGGTGGACCAGGTAGAAGAAGTATCAAGATGATTAACGTCAAATCGGAGTGGATTATGCTCAGAATCGAGGTCATTAATTAAGTGTGGTCCATCTGTAATAACTCTATATCTGTAACGAACCATATCCACTACATCTGGTCTAAATACTTGTAGCGGAAAATGTGTAAGTTCTATTGGCGCTGTAAGTACAAGTGTGGCTCTAGGAACTGCAGCATAGAGAGCGGAACCAGCTTGTATTAGTTATTCGGGAATGCCATATAGAGCTTTTAGCATTCAAGTCCCTAGCAACCAGTATTATTGGTTCAAGTTTGTATTCTGGATGGAGTTGGATTTGCAGTCGTTTATAAGCAGCAATACAGATTAATGGATCGTCTTGAGTTAAAATTTTAATGTCATTTGCATCTCTTGTTGATATATTGGGCAGTCCTCGTATGGCATTTGTGCGTTTTAATAATTATCCCTGTGTCTTCTTTTATAGTCAGGTCTGTCAGTGTGAATTACTATGTTATATTGCCAATTTTGAACTTATGATAAGGTTTAAATGAGTTTCATTTAACATAGTTTGTTCCTCAATAAAATTTCTGAATGTGATAATTTTTACCCTTAGCACATTTGCATTCGAAACCATTAAACGTATTGTACGATGCAGACACTGTTTAATCTATGCCATCATCAAGGATTCTCACTAAGGTTTCAACAAGAGCGGTTATTTTGGTGAATGTGTCTTTTGCAGTTTTGTATTTTACAATACCTGCTTTGACTTTGTCGAAAATTGTACGAAGATTCAGACCTTGGACAAGTTGTTCTAATTTTTTTTTAACATACTGCATAAGATGTAATCAGTACTTGTTAGATGATGAGATATTTTTAATTATTTGAAGTGTTTCCTTGGTTTGTGGTTGTAGTACGAGCATATGCGTTCTAGTAGTCTTGTGAAGTGTTGATGACTTTTGGTTGAGTAGTTTGGTTTTCTTGGTTTCTGAATGTGATGAATTGCTAGAGCGCTATTGGTTAGCTGAATCATCCTTTTTGTTGTTTCTGTTGATTAATTTATTGTGTTTTGTTTTCTATGCTTTGAAAATGTCACAACCACGATAGTTGGCAGGTTCTCCACGGCTAAGATATTTGTCAGGGTCAATGGGTATTTTCTTTGCTAGATTAGCTATGCACATTTAATACAACGTGGTTTTAGCCAGGATGTTTGCTCACTGTGTCCTAATAGTTGGCATTGAAAACATTGTAGCAATTCGGCTAGCATCTATGCTTCAACAGAAATACGGAAACACAGTAAGCATTCTAAAGGAAAGAGCTCTTTAATGTCAGTAGTTTTAGGTACTTTGACTAAAAGAACGGATATAGTATTTTTAGCTTTGGTCTCCTTGTCAAGCCCAGGCATTTGTGTTACATCAGGAAATCCTAAGTCAATAATACCTTGTTTGGTATCCGGAGGAACAGTACCTCAGAGTAACTTACGTAAGACCACTTTGAGGGAGCTTACTCTTTTTGCTAGTTCTGTTGCTTAATAAACTTTTAGTGCGTACAATATGCCTGCAGCTGTTCGCATTTCAGCATTTTATTTGAACTTCGTTGTGGTGGCAGATGAGTTCAATCTGACATGTAGCTTTAAGTGTTCTAAAACGAATATTTATTCTCAATTACGTATATATGCAGTGGCGGATGTTTTGTTGCAACTCGTGCTCCGTTCTTGCTTTTGCCTGTGTTTTCTGTTGGATTTAGAGCAATGTATTTCTTTTTAAGAATTACTAGAATTGTGAGTTCATGAAGCTATGATGTACTTTCGTTGTCTTCTTGGGACGTTGAAATCTGGTAGCGGTGATAGTCCCTTATAATCCCTGGATTGGATCTTAATAGGGACATTGGGTATGCAGAAAATGTACATTCAATGCATTATCTTTCACTTTAATCATGGATTTAATGGCTTGGGTCTTCACATTGCTTACATCTTGCTTGTTTATCTTAAATCTTGTCATTTATCCTACTGTTTGTCTTGTAATTGAATCGTACTGGGAAGCGGAAAGCTCGGAATATAACTCTGTAGACGCTGGATAGGTCTGCGGTTTACCGTAAAAAAATCGCTGTATGCGCTGCAGAGAACGCGCGAAACCGGTCCGACATAGGCCGAAAGCCGTTCGTGCACCAACAATGTGAGCAGGCTTCCAATTAAGTCTACAATATAAGCTCCGCTTAAAACTTTTATAATTTTAATTAAATTTATATGTTATTTAATTCGTCTTTCGGTAATGTAACTGCCTTAACAACTGCCACAAGGCTAGAGGCTATGGCTGGAAATGAGTACCGCACGCTGTGTACGCTTCGGTCTAAAAAATCTACGTTAGATAAGGCCATAACTCTACGAACTGCATGACTAAAATGATTTCGTGTTTACTAAAATGATTACAGATCCTAGTGCTCAACTACAAGAGCGGTTTGTTTATTCCTTTAACGAAACATTTTGCAAATTAGTGTTAATTATGTCATTTATTTCTAGTCCTCCATTGTGTTTCTACTTTTGAATCATTTTTGGTAAAAATTGAAACTAAATTTTAAGGTAATAAACGTGAATTTTTCATGAACGATTTGAGTAATCAACGCCTTAGGGTTAAAATGTAATCAATGCTTAAGGAATTCCTGTGAACACACAACAGTACAATCTTCAGCCTTCAAAATTAGAAAATGTTTTTAAAAAAGCAATTTTTAAAATTTTATGTCCATTAATTATCACTATATTGAGTTTGGTTTGTAATATACTGGATTTAAGAGAACTTGACGAATTAAAGTTTTTTTTTCATATGTAAGGCATCAAAGAAATACATGATTAATAAACTAGAGATAGAAAAAGCTTAGTTAGCATTGTAACTTGTATTAAAAATTGGTACTCTAGAACACCATTTTATTGCTATCAAAATAACAACACAAATTAAACTTGTGTTTTCAACATAAAAGTACGTGCAGAATTTCTTCCTCTTTTTGGTGTGCTGAAAGAAGTACGAACAACAGCAAGAAATAGAAAGTAACCAGGATTTTTCATAACCACTATCGTAATCGATGACAGTGTGTCATCTTTCTGGTATTCGGTTTGGAGTCGATAGACTATTGTACAGTAATATTAGTGGTTATATACTAAATACACCATTTATAATATTGCTACGTTTTTAAAGATTTACATTGATGACATGAACAACGATAAAATCACACATATCTATCTCCGTTATCTTCAATATTCTATTAAAATTGAATAGCTGTAAGTTCCAAAATGGTCATTCATCGGATAAAATAATTATTCGTGTAATTAGTGCAGGTAATTCGAATACAAACGAGCGCTCACTTTAAGAACTATTTACAAGAAACGAGTGAATATATAAAAGATATTTAAATACTAAAGAATGTAAGAAATGAACTAAATAATTATGATAATATTTGTCCATGAAAATGTTTCCTGTTGTAATAGATTGTAAATTAGAACTATTTTTCTGTCACCCTATTCAAAGTTTATGAATCAATTCGAGGAAAATAATATTTAAAAAGTAATTAATCACTAGAATTCACTCACACTTACAGAGTTATTTCCATGTAGAAAATCTACTTAAAAAATAAAATTGCTGCCCTATGCACTATTTCAACATGTTTAACCTAATCTTATCTCAATTTTTGCCCCCAAAAGTTTAACAATCCGTCTGTACAAATCTAGTCCTTGTCTTACATATGGTTTCAAGAGATAAATAACGTTAGTTTAATGGTTACAAAATAAAAATATTTTTAAAAAAATGTGCTTAAACTCACTCTTTCATTACAAGGTGATAATGACCTTTATATAAAGAAAACTATTATTTCTCAATCCAGAAAAAAAAAACATATTTTCTTTCTGAGAGGTAAGGAAATTGGCTAAAATTAAATGACACGGATTTTAGGAAATACATGTAATAGTAATTCCTAAACTGTTACTTTTGTAGAACATTAAGAACCGTGGACAAGTTAACACTTAGATGTATCTCAAACATTTTTATTTCGACTGACACCAATATTGTAGCAAGTTCCCAGAACGTGTTTATGTAAGCATGCATCCTACAAACTGTAATCTGAATAGTATAAGTACAATTTATGTGGAAGCAATGATTTTTATAATCGTGAAATTATATAAACATTATCTATTATGGGTGTTAAATTTCTGAAATAATTATGTTTCTTACAAACCTTCTTTGGACTTCACATGAGTATAATTAGTTTGTTACAAACTATTGGTTTAGTATTTACTATGGGGACGTATCAATACATTTTTATGGGCCCTGCCTCCAAATTTCAGAGACAGATGGGAGTATATTCTTTTCAAATCATTTCACCACTTTGTGCTCACTTACACTATATTTAAGTCAGTTTGAATGGATTATATTGTAACGATAACGATTATTACGCACGCAATATCTGAAGCCATGTATTCGTAAATTTAAAATACTGTAATATGCAAAACTCTTAGAGATTACAAATAACTGCGAAATATTCATAACTATGTTATTTGTACGCATTATATTCAAGCGAGTTTAGTAGGAATGCTTCTTTTATTCATTGTTTTGTCCGAAACTAAAAAATAATTTGTCTTAATCATTCATAAAATTAAACTTTTATTAATATTGTTTCTTTTAAAACAGACAATTATAACAAAGAAAAGGCAGAGAGATGATCAACAATTAACACAATTGTATTATTGAATGAAGAAAAGATAAACGATACAGGACTAATTCATTATTGTAACAAAAACGTATGATCAATGTAATACTTAAGTGAACATTATACTAATTTTATCTACACATTGGTTGATGAGCATGAGTTCATTACTTGCGAGTGTTACTGGCAAATTATAATACATGTGAATATAGTTGTAATTTCATGATTTACAATTTACGAAATTTGACTAATTTACAACTTTTGTAATTGTTTTGTAAAAATAGAACACGTTTTGTATCTTAATTAGAGCGCAACTTCCAGCTGTAAGAAGATAGAAGTAGGCCTACTGTAACTATGTTTGGAAGGGATAAACATTTATTATCTAACACATTATTTGCATTTAAGTGATATTAGTGATATTTATAACATGTGTAATGTATATAATCTTGAATATTGTCCTTCAATATTATTATTTGGGTTTGGTGGAATAAAGTCCAGAATTGGAAAGATAACTTAAGTTTTATAAGGAGAAGATTCTCTATTTGTGAATGGTGCTTACAAAACAAGAAAGAATGACAAGGTTCACATTATAATGGATATAAAACTCTTATTTGTTTCAAATGAAATACTGCAACCAGAAAAACAATACAAGTTATACCTATTTCCTATAAATAAATTAATAAATGCAATATGAATTTAGCCCTCAAAATCACAATCCATGCCTAGGAAATAATAACGCCGGAAAACTCTTGTGCATTTAATTTATGGTCACTGATTTGAAATATCTTTCTTGTTAAGAGTTGCTTTTGTACTTTTCACATTACAAATTCGTTGGTTTTGGAACCATTTTCAAACAACGAATTTTGAAAAAAAAAGAAAGATATATTCACTTTCACTCTACAGCCACTTCTTGTCGTACTTGAGTAAAACTAGAAAATAATGCAGTATTTGTAACATTATTTAAGTCGTATTATTGAAGATGAAACTTTTCTTTGTAACAATTGTATAAATTTCGAAACAAATTGTACGTATTTTGATAATTAATTTCCGAGAATGAATCCAAACTGTTGAGATGGTTCTTATTTTTAAATATTATAAGGTTTTGTTATATGATTAAATAGTAAGAACACTTTATTTTAGAATGGACCTATTAGAAAGGACCATAGTGTACTTTTGGCTTGAAATTATGTTATTTCATTGATTTGGATTATTCAAAATAACTGATCTAAAAGATTGAATCTAAGTATGATATGACAGAAGAAGAAATGGAGGAGAGAAATTTTTATAAAAAAAATAATATGATTCTTAAAGAATGTTCAAATGCCTGTATTTAAAATATTAAGAAGAATTTTATTGAAAAGCATTGGTATGTAAGATATTACTTCAAGCTAAAGGCATTTTTTCAAGAAATTATTTTGAAATATTTAATTATTTCCAATTGTAACGTATTATAATATGCAAGCAATCAGCAGATGGTTTGTATATATTGTCGCTTAATGCAATCGTATGGAATAATAAATCGATTAAGAGGAATTTTGAATTTTGTTGGATCTAAATAGTATATTATTGATTTACCGCAATCTGTCGATACTGTAATAGCCCACGTATTGTGAACTTTTATTTAGAATATTGCTTATTCTATATCTTTAATTGAGCTAGTCGCAGGTTACAGGTCACATAGATAAATGTATAATTTATCTAATCAAATACCCAATCCGAGTGGTTTGTGCGAAAGTATAGACCCTGTCTGACCTAGAGTTGAGATAGTACGAACCAACGGAGTCAAACCGTTACACTGTCACTAAATTCTGTCATTGGTGTTTATATTTTACGACAGTAAGTCTCTTTATAAAAGTATCTCCGAAATTATTTTGTTTGAGGTGGGTAAAATTTAGCCTATAGCTGTTCTGATATACGCTGAAGCTCACCCGCTTTAATACCAAGATGTAATGAATTAACATTCCTTAGACCAATATTTCAGTACAAGAGAGTAATATTTTCCAGGTGGTAATATGCCTGACTTTGGATGGGAAATGGTAGTCACTCGCATTCGAACCCCGTCGCACTGAGGTTGTCCAGAATTTCAACTCTCTTTCACCAGGTGAATGCCGGGATTGAACTTCATTAATTCCTTCCCTATCCTATCCTGATCTAAACCTTAAATGCCGAAGGACCATATATCAATTTCAAAAGTTACCAGTATTATTATTTTTGCATTACCTACAACAATCTTTATGTGACCAGTACTGACTTCAATGCATTATTTGGAGAAGAAACGTGCTGAAATAACTGTCGATTGAATAACAATTAATATTTTGGATTGTTCTTATAATACACAGGTGACTCAGAAAGCAGAATGCTAAAATACACGCAGAGCGAGTGCGCTTAAAACGATAGCAGCCCAGTCAATGAGAAGTGAAGTCGTGTTAGGAAGATGACTACATGGTCGCAGGCTAAAGCATTGTGTGTGTTGAGAATTGCAGGAAAACAGAGGTAGTTGTAACAGTACAGCGAAATGCTGATACCAAATGCAGTGATGTGCACTGGACAGAAATGGAGTTTGGGTTTGGGAGAGGATCTTTGACACTAGTGACTGTTTATGCTCAGAAAAGACTCCAAACCGACCGCAGATAATAGAAGAGACAGTTGACACGATTGGGGAGGGGGGTGTAGAAACGAAAAGCCAAAAAATTACTAGAAGGGCTACCACAAATGAAGGTGCCACAATCTACAGTATAGCTTTTCTTACTGAGGTATCTGCGACGTAAGCCATAATCATGTGAATCTTTGCATGGGCATGCTGTAACATCAGGCCACATGTGAAAGCGCTCTAAGCTTGTGAATCCCATGCAAGAACTATTTGAACATGATTAAAAAAGTCTTGCGTGCAACGACGAGGCAACCTCCACCTGAATGGGAACATTAATTGGCACTAGGATAGGATTCCGGGTACAGAATACACTCATGTCAATGTCAAGAATTTGCGGGACTCATTAATATTACACATATGTTGTTTAATTAGGAAACCCCAAAGTACATAATCCTTTATTTTTGGATAGCTTAATGGAACTTGCCACTACTGTCTGGACATGTTAACAAAATGGCTTATCACTAAACTTGAGATAGATCTTCCCGACAATGTTTTAATACTAGATGGTGCTACACCCCATTTGCACGTGAATGTTTGCCGATATATAAGTGATACTCTACAAGGACATTGGATTGGCCTTGCTAAAAAAAAAACGATCTCTCAATTCTATACTGGCTGCCACGTTGCCAGATTCAACACCTTCAAACTTTCTTGTTGGAGCACAACAAAAACAATGTGTATCATTCCTCCGTGAGACACCATTAGGGCAAACTGATACACAACATTTCCAACGTGTGTCGACATCAGAGGATAAGCTAGGACGCATCTGTGCAGATCTGGACTACAGCTGTGATATCTGCCTTCAACCAACTGTACCCAAATCGAACATTCGCAATGTAGATGGTTAATGCGTCTTTCGATAAATTTACGGTTAAATTAAATTAAGTCAGGTATAAATAAATCGATTTTAGTTTTGCACAATCCGTTCTTTTCACCCTGTATTTAAATTATTTTATTGTTAATCAGTAATGTTGAGAAAGCATGTTGTAAGCGGGTTTCTATACCTTTATACTTATATAAATGCATGTGTATATATTTGTATTTAGTGTTCCTAAATTCACAAATTTAGTGCTGTAGTTATAATACGCGAAGTCTTTCTGTGGAAAATTGATTCATTCGCAAAAAGTCTAAGTGAGCCGTTTGCTAATGAAGCAGTAATAAGTGAATCAAATTCACAATATCAAAGATCACTAATCAAGGTAAATGAAGGTAAAGCTCTTATGTTTATCACCATCAATTTTCTTTTGGCCCTCTCGTACAATTTTCTGGACTGGAGACCGCAGTTTTTACTTCTAAGTCCCACAATTAGTGTTTCCTTTATTGCAGATTGAATGATTGATGGTGGCGCAAAATACGGAATTCACTAGGCAGGGGAAATGAGAAATGACTTTGAGTACGTGATGCAAGGAACATTTTGACTAATTTACAAATGACTTCTGCAAGTTTTGTAGGTCGTGTGGTGACTAAGAATGAAACCTGGATTCACCGATATTATTCAGAAACAATAAAGCATCACCAGGTTCACCCCAACACACCGGCGACGACAAAATTACTCCAGCAAAGTGATGGCGTACGGGTTTTGGGAAAAGCGATGGCACGCTACTCATTGATTATCCTGAGTAACGTTCCATTAATAGGTAAATAAATGGAATTTAATTCAAAATTGAAAGAGAAAAAAAATGATAGCTTCTAGTATTTGTATAGTATTATAATAAAGGAAATTGATTGTAAAAAGCAAAAATAAAGTATTTTTATTAGCTTATTTAGTACGAAGATGGGCATGTTTATACTAACTGAATTAACGAGTTTGTTCTGTGTTTAGAATTGTATGTATTTATTGTGGGGCTATTTATACAGGACGTACGTACATATTCTGAAAACTTTTAAGAAATTTCAATTTTTTGCTATCTTCCGTAATAAGGCAGGTACATAGGAAATATAGCACAGTAGTTTGTAGGAAATATGGAGTTCGCATATAACTTTAGAGATCTCTTCGATAAGTTACGCTTAAATTTAGCGTATGTGTAAAACGTCAATACAAAATCTCGTAAATTTAATAAATTAGAAAATTAAGAACAATATTATATCATTGGAAGTCAATATTGAAGATCGCTAACGAAAGGTATAAACAGTTATAAATATATACTTTCAATGTCTCGAAAATTTGTGTTAGTTTCGGGTGTGAAAAGTGTTATTTTCAGTGTTGTTTGTCAGATGGTAAAGTCTTTGGGTAAGAGGTAAAGTTTCAAAACGCCATGTAAACGACATTCTTCAGGTGTACAGATGAACCTGAAACATATGGAATGTACGTGCAATGCATTTCGCGATAGGTATTGGTTGACGGTTAACGAACATAAGTGAATTCAGCAAAATACAGTTAAAGCAACTAATTTTGATCTGAGAACTATGGCAGTTCATTTTGGGACGGTTTCTCTAAACAGAGTTCCAAGATATCAAGACATTAAGACCTGAAATTTTCCGAAATAATATTTAAATTCCTACATTTTAACAATCATGTTTAACAATGACTGGCAGATTAAAAATTACGCAGATACTATTCGCTTCAAACTAAATATCGTAGAGGTGTGATGTAAAGTTCATCTATCTTACGTCAGTATCACTAGTAAATACAGCATAGAACAATTTCCATATCCATACCTGGAAATAAAAGATCATAGCTGTTAAATATCAGCCTTTGCAGACCAAGTCCGGTTTGGCCCAACTCGAACTTGTGAGCCGTCTAGATTATAGTTTACCCTTAAAACCAATAAGTAGATAGAAGTGTGTCCATCGAAGTAATGAAGGCATTGGAGTCTTGTTTAGAAGCGGCACACCAACACAAATCGAGACGTACACAATACATAGTAGAAACGATAAAGTAGATAAAATACACAATGGCTATATGACAAATAATCGATATATTTCGATTATGGAGATTCGTAGTGACAGCTTAAAACAAAATATAAGGAATACCTCTGTAAAATATTGTCGTCGGAACTGCAATACCCCATACGTGACATATTTTTACGTGTTCATGTTTTGATACCGGTTTAAAGTTCTGTGTACTGTGCATATTGTACAAAAACAAAATATGTGGAAATAGCTTATACTTTTTGAGATATAGCAACGTTTCAGTACCAAAATTGTATTTCAGACTGTAGTACGAAAACAATTTTTTTGGACTTCCTGAAAAAAGCATGGTTTTCCACATAGGGGGTATTGCATATTATGTTTTACATCTTAAATTATGTTCTACTACAATTAACAAACTCGTCTCATGTTTTAAGTAGATTTATAAGAGAAATTAACATGTTCGCAGAGAAATTGTATTTTTTTTTTCATCGCGCTAAAGGGAACAGCGCGAAAATATTGTTAGTACTGGTTATTGGTTATACAGTGTATTAATTATGTTGGTCTTGCATTTTTATTGTGATAT
>JAGDQP010000833.1:0-47492 GCA_022664845.1 Lepisma saccharinum
TTAACCATAATACCAAACCTTCAGGTGTAAATTAAATGTGATTACAATTCAATAATGTGATTTATAGGGTGGCCGTTTCAATGTTTGACCAAATAAGGGAAATTTCAACTCGAAGCAAGAACTGACGTTTATATAATAGAAAAAATATACGAAACAAACCCTAAGACCATGCAGAATAAATCAAAGAAAAAGTAGCTCACATTTATTTCATTTAACACAACAGACAAATATATTGCTGAAGGTGTAGTTGCACCAGTAGTTGACCAGTTGTAGTAGCCAATTGCGAACTACGATTGTTGCAGTGTAGATCATTGATTCTATTTACTGTAGGATTATTTGATTCAAGGAACAACTAAGGAATGCAATAATTAATTATTTCACTGTACCTT
The DNA here is from genome assembly GCA_022664845.1 of Lepisma saccharinum. Lineage (NCBI taxonomy): Eukaryota > Metazoa > Arthropoda > Insecta > Zygentoma > Lepismatidae > Lepisma > Lepisma saccharinum. The sequence goes on from JAGDQP010000833.1 coordinate 390, forward strand.
CTACTTGATATGCACGGATATCTTCTGTCCTCTTATTGTGCGCTCTGCTCTCTTCCAGATGCCCTTTACATTTTTTATTTGATTGTGGAGTACTGTATTTCCTGATTGCACAGCATTTGGAGACTACACTATTAAACCTTATGGAAGTATAAAACGCACTGTGTTTACTACTATATCCAATAGAAACTATTATTAGTTTGTCTCCCTTAGTCAACCACTGGCGACTGGTCCATTACTGGTACGGTCACCATGTAGCTCCGCATGTCATAAACCAGGTGAATGAGAGAATAAATTGTAACAAAACTTTTCGAAATGAACACTTTACGCTTTCTGAATCTTAGAAGCACTGTTATAAACATATGTATCTTTTATGTTAGTATGTTTACAAAATAATGCTGAGTAAGCGAAGGTGGGTTAATTAAAGCCAGATTATGTCTCATGGATTGCATCTTGCTATTGCCTTATCAGACACATTCTAATTCCCGCCCTTCTGCTACCGTAGAGTTCCCTCTTCACTGGTCTTTCTGCTTTATTCTCCATTAATTCGAGACGGCAATGCTTAAATTTTTCAATATTAACGAATTCCAAAAAAATTACCTATTATTTTACCCCTCTACGGAATTTAATCTGGAAATAATAACTAATTTATCTAAGTTACAGTGTAAGCATTTCTTTCTGGTTTAGAATTTTTTAATGATATATATACAAGTTAAACCTACGAATAGTGAGGATAATGCAAGTAATAAGTGAAAGAAAATTTAAAAGAACTGGGAAGACCGCTGGACAAGGTGAACCAAGGGTGAATTGTCATTACCTTCCTCTGGATCAGAAGTGAAGAAAAAAGAGGAACATCCACGCCCTGAACGGATTTTGAACTCATAAAGCTGTGTCGGCCGCGTTCGCAGAAGAATTCCTTAATGAGCACATCTACCTATGTGGCCAGGGGTCTTACGCATTTAACGGCTACATATGTCAATATTTTTCATTGTGCAGTGTTTATTCTGCTAGATTTTTTCATTCAACCGCATCTGGAGCTAATTAAAATGTTGCATAAAAAATAAATGTAAGTATCATAACATATGATATAGATTTCATATAAATATTATCTGTATGGTGTACATAAAACAATAGGGAATTCGTGGTATTCTTCCATACGCAAGATGGCGGATGGCCGCACTGGACGATTGACGGGCGGCCATTTTCAGCTTCAAAATTTGGCAGCTTGGGCGTCTCCTTCTATCTAATTCCTCCATGGTCTTGTCGGCCGAATGGGGCAATGGGTCCGATCTCATGTTGATCAGTTGGATCATTTTCAATATAAATGATCATTATAGGGATTACAGCTTAAAACAGACAGACAGACAGTCACTTGGATCAAGAGCGAACAAACAAAATTTCTGATTTGTGGTGCATTGGTCAACGAGTGTAATTACTTTTTCTCAAGTAATAACAGTATTTTAACCATTAGGTTCGTAAATAGTAGTTCGAATGTATTAGTCAAGGTAGTATTAGTGGTTTTCTTTACTTGATGTAACAGCTAGAGATTGCAAGTGTGTGTAATTCTGAAACTATCAGATTGGAGTAGAACCAGTGGAATTTGGTATGTTTGATAGATTTGATATTACAGTCTGTGCTGAATTTTATTTGAAGAGAGTGTACAAGTGAATAGTTCAAACATAAAGCTGAAGCAAGAACATGATTGATATTAGTCTAGCGGGCGTTCAAATTACAAAGTGCTACTTGCCGTGTACTAAATAGAAAGAGATCGTTAACATGAAATATGTTTATTCCAGATAATTGGCATCTAAGGCGAGGGGAAAGAATTCGGGAAGGTGTCGGCCAGGGCCTATGTTGTAGGTGACATCCCAGCATTTGCCTGGTGTAACAGGAAAACCTCAGGATGGTCGGCCGCTGGGATCGAACCCACGACCCGACCTCTCGGATGGTACGTCAACGCTTTACCACTGAGGTACGCTGGCTCGGTAAAGATTATTTTGGAAAACCAGTTTAAATACTGCCATAATGCACTGAAAACGCCTCAGAATGCTACCGTTTACGTTCCTATATCCACGAAAGGTTCTAGAACGCTGGCCCGGTTCAACAATTATTAGTAGTAGATATTTTTACCTGATATTGACGGTTTCTACTTCTTAGAGATGGATTTAGTCAGTTTTGCTATCATCATTGGTTATAAACATTGATAATTTGTTATTTTAAATGACATGAATTTATGGTGCAACTCCAACACTTTCCTGTTTGTTTACATTTTACCTCCAACGTAGTCAAAATTATCACGGTAATACATGAATTGGACGTAAATATATTGAAGAAACAAATGATTGATTTATATTATTTTTAGGTAGTTATGTATTGCATTTTGACACATTTTTTATGAATTTAATCAAAGTTATAATTTGTTTCGTCGGCTACTTCTGATTTGTTGTACTGTACGTCCGCCATTGTTGTCGTGATTGAATGGAAAACGGTTCGATGTTTCTTCGTTAAAATGAGGTTTTCTAATTTTTATTTCAGTATTTTGTGGTCTGTGGTAGCAACTTTTATAATTGGGTCTATTTTTTAATGTGTTTTAATTTAGATTACGTAGATTTGTTATATGTAAGTTTTAATTATGCGTGAGTTTATGGGAGTCGCCCATTTATTTCAGAATTACTTATGATTACCCCAGGATAGCTTCCACGCTTAAAGTAATTGCTCCCTCAGGGTATCTCTCCTAAATTCACACATGATTGTAACGCACCGTTTTATACCAGGTGTATTTTGGTAAGGTTACATAATGGTAGAAAGTTCTGTAATTGGTTCTATCTTTTAATGTGTTTTAATTTATCTTACGTCGATTTATTATGCTATTCTGGTGTGTTCTCTTATTTTCCCAAGGGTCTTATTATGAAAGTGCTGTTTTTTTTTAAATAATTTGCCACGGAGGATAATGTATTGCAGCTTGAATTAAGTTAAGCTGTATAAGATGTTAGTTCTGTGCACTCATCTGCTACAGTTTAACTTAATGATAATGTAATAGCTGCAATATATTATTCTCCGTTGCAAATACTTTTTAATAAACAAAAACAAAAAACTCTTGGAAGTGGAGGGGACAGTGTTCTAGAACCTTGCCAATGCAAAATGCGTGGAAAATACAGGGTTAAAAGAAAACAAGCTGGCTATATCAGGCTTTTTGGGGGGGTTATCTCTTACGGGTATTAACATTATGTGAATGAATAATGTATACAGACCGCAGTCGGCAACGTCACGGCTGTGGAATCAGGAGACCTGGAGCGGGTCTGTTCTGTGTGGGGGTGACCTCAGTTGATGGTCTGTGCACCGTATTCAGGTCGTGGTGTGGTTCGTTGCCCACGATAATTATAGGTCTTGCCATTTCCCCAATCACCAGTTAAGATTGAGGAAAACTAGGGATGGTCCCACTGATCCGCCTGAACAGGGTCTGAATTGCTGCTCAACTTAGCCGTCCGGCACACCAGACCACAAAAGAAAGATTAACCATAGTGCTCTTTATTTTTTAGATTTCTTGATAGTAGAGGCCTTATATTCCCACTTTGTTCATCCATGCGCATCTTTAAACCCGGAAACTGCTAAGGCTACGAAAGTAGTTAAAGTGTCGTTGAAAATTTCTGAGAGAGACAAGTTCAAAGCGGTGCGAACCGTCTTGATTGAATGGTTATTGCCAACCCATTCTCAGATTCTGTTTTTCAAATTGCTTCCATTCTACTTATCTTCACCAAAATTGGCATAACTATGCCTAGTATTCGACACAACTTAAACTGTGGTTCCAGGTCTTCTTGAAACCACTCAAACCAATTCCAGACAAATCCTGGCTGATGGTTCCTGTTAAAGAGTGTAGCTGATACAAAATAAGGCTATTATTCCGCAGCTCGCCGATCCCATTACTTTGTTATTTTTTTTTTACTGTGTACAAGTTAAAAGTGTGTTAGGTTAGTTATTCCATTAACACGACGTAGTTCCATTTGAACATATTAACCGTTATATCAGGTTGGCAACACTGACAACCAGATGACATCGTGTTTTTATCGCTCCTGCTAGCCACCATGTTGTTAGGAACAAATTTACGCAAACGAAATTTTCATTCAATGCATCGTTTCTGATTTATTGAGAATTATTCATTTTCTTACCATTGGAGGTGTCAATTTTGGGTTCCAAGTTGGAAACGCTGTATCTCCAAAACTAAGCGGAATTTCACCCATATTTTAATAGGAACATTTTTTCTTGTTTCGATGTCAGGAGTCATATCCCGAATCATCCCCCACCGCCCGAGTACGTAGTTCTGAATCGCACTATGTATATATAAATAAATAAAATTCCACAAAGTAAAAGTTAAGATAAAAAAAAATATAGGAAGGAATGGAAAAGCCATTAATTTTACTTTTTTCCATGACAGAACATAATTCTAGAATGAATAGGGGGAAAAGGTTTCTCTGATTATACCATTCCCTTTTATTGATATTTGACTTTATGTTAAACAATGTTTTCTTCAACAAAAATCATAAAATTGTTAACAAAATACTGTTTTCTCGCTTTGTAACATTGGATGGAGATTTTTCTTATTTCTTTCTTGCCTCTTCAGCTGCGGAAAAATGAAAAATGACAACCTACCGAAATTTTAATTGGCTATAAATTGAAATCTAAATAAGTTAGAGACAAAAAACTTGGTGTGGTTACTTATGTATATCACGTTAAGAGGAGTAAATATGCTAAGTTTCATTAAAATCTGAGATGTTGGGTGTGAAAACCTCATTTTTTTTGCTGATTTGACGTGGAGAGACTCAAATATATATATATGGGCAACGCCCTAGCCGAGTTGGTCTACCGGTTCCCGTAAGATCACCGAAGTCAAGCAGCTCTGGGTCTGGTCAGTGCTTGGACGGGTGACCGTTGCAGTACTCCAGATGGTGTTGCCTGGGCGGCGTCCACCCAGCGTCGTGAGGCCAATTGGGAAGCTACCTGAATATAGAGGTAGCGATCACAGTTGAGAGCTTCGGCTCTCCTCTCCCAACACGTCTGGTCAGCGTGGGAGCAGTAGACCACCTCCGGGTGAGGCCTCATCCAGTAGTGGATTGAATATGGCTGTGAATTATTTTATATATATATATATATATATAAAATAATATAAATATAAATGTATATATATAAATAATATATAAATGTATATATATATATACATAAAGGCCTGTGCGATATGCACGCGTCGTGAACGGTGCATGGGGGATATGGAGGTAGCGCTCCACATTTTCTTGACCTACGGTACGAAGTGAGGTGGGGTGGTCAGTCCCACTCTCGACCGCATTTACCTTCCCAAGGCACCAAGGACACTCTGGTGCTCAATTTGATAGGAGGCTAACCTCAGAGTGCCAGGCATGGGAACACCGAGAGAAATGTCTAGTGTCCTGGCCCGGATTTTAACCCGGGCTGCTCGATTCGTAGTCAGACGCGCTACCGTCTGAACCACGGCGACTCATTCTATACACATACATACATACGCATTTTGAAATCTTAGACAGTTGACACAACCCCTTTTTACTGTCTACAGTGGCTGGATCGGGTCTGCGGACACCAAACTAATAATTAATAATAATAGTAGAGTGAGAAAAATATTAGTGGAGTGATTCAGAAACGTCAAAGGATGTCTTTCCGCTATGGACTTGAAACAGCATAGCCCAGTTAAGTGCTATGAAGCACGAGTTCCCATGCGAGAGAACTTTGAATACTAATCATAATCAATATTCTCATTGTCGAACATTCAAGATATAGGGCAACGGTGTGAAAAAATCTGAAAAAAAAAAAAAAAAAAAAAATCCGTGTACTGAGGTATAATCAGAGAGAGGGTCACCAGAGCAGAATGATCCAACCAACAAATTACATACACCAGGCCCACAACTGCAGCAGGTACTCTAATGGCCAACATTATTTTATAGGGAACTAAATATTAAAAAAAAAAAAATGTATCAACATACTGCTTTAGCAGAGAAAAATCTCAGTAAATGGGTCAGTGAGGCATCGTCATCATCACACCTAAACTTCATATTCAAAATAATATTTAACTTACATTTTGGAAGGAGAATATCTATTCGTCGGTGCTCCCTTATTAATCCTACGACTAGAATCATACATTTCCAGATCAGTTTTAATATACTGAACTGTATTTTAATACTAACTACTCATTGAAAAGAAATGAAATCTTTTGATGTTCTACTTTAGCATTTTAATATAATCTTTCAAAGCAAAAAATGGTAAATAATTTGAACACGCCTAAATTAGTTAAATAAACATTGAGTTTTCTAGTTGAAATTTGATAGATTTTGAATTTAGGAAAATTATTAACATTTACATACGTAAAATATATAGCTAGAGGAGACACACAACAGCAGACGAAAAATTACCAGGTGCGTATAGAGGACGTGTGAGTCGTGTAATATCAAAGTGAAACATTTATGCGACTCGGTATTTACAAAATAACCCTAAATCTGACTTGATTGCCATTAGTTTTGCTGTTATATGTAAAAACAGAAGGTAATAAGTTAGGCAAGAGCTAAAATTTCTGTTATTTAACTTCAGACGATCTAAATTGACATGTTACTTTCACAACATGACAATCACAAACCGATAATGATAATCTTTATATTCGTATTGATGCACGTTTCTACTCGCTAGAATATTAGAGAGCAAATACAACACAAACCCTAAAAATATTAGAGAGAAGTAATATTACTAAAACTAAATAATATCTTCAGTAGAGAACGCACATTCACAGCACTGTATACACAAAGCTCAAATACATTTAAACTCTAAAATCAGAAATAAGAAAGTTTTCAATGAACTGTATTCTTTCAATTACATTTAATGTTACTCCTAATAAGAGTCAAGTTTTTCCAATTGTAGGTCTGATAATCAGAAAATTTTGGTTTGGATGTGGGGAGCATCGTATGACTCTTCAAAATAAGTGAAATCCTGGCTGTTGCGAGGCCGTCATTTAGCTGTAGAAACGAAAAGCAAAGAGAAGAACCGAGATATCGAACAGTCATCTCCAGACATGACACGAATTTGGTCGCTTTATTAACTGCCATGATTACTTTAAGCCATTTTATCTTACAATTTGAAAAACTGTATTATGAGGATTCTTATTTTGTTATGTCCTATCGCAGTTCATATTGCAATTACCCATCTGCAGCGTATAAACACAGATCTCTGAATCTTTTAGCGAGAGGTAACGCTCCCTATCTTGTAATCAAAGGTTCGGAGACCACTTTAAACTATAGGACCCTTCTTTCGGATGTCATCTTTATCCTGTGATACACAATGGCAAACCACCATCGGATCTTCGGGTCATAGCCTGTCTCCTGGCAGTACATCCATTATCATCAAATACGCTGTTTCACGCACAAAAATGTAGGTTTTTTCTTAACGAAAATGCATTAATCATGTATCCTCATATCTGATCCTTATCTATGAGTAGAAACATTAGTATTCTTGAGTGAAAAAGTAAAAAAAGTGAGTACAAGGTAAGGTTTCGTGAGTGCAGGGGTAAATTTCTTGAGTAGCTAAAAAAATTAAAATAATTGATTCCAATAATATTTTAAACCTTGGATTACATTTCACATGATCGACTTGTCTTCACATAGCATTTCACCGCATGCCGCCTAACGCACCTCTTGTGATTGTGTAGTTCGTATTTTTCCCGCTAGGTGCCAATCCATGTTAGCAATTATACTGCCATCTATAAAGAATTCAGTGTACTACATTCTCCGTGTTACGCGAGCCCGATGATAGATTTGAAGACGAATTATATATTTTTTGATTGTTTAGGCATTTTTCATGAATAAAAATGATATAATTTCTTAAGTAGAACTCAGAAATTGTGGATGGAAGCAAAAGGTTCCTGGAATGTTGAGTAGAATCCATGAGTCGCGTACTTAGCGAGTGTCATTGAGTAAATCGCGACCAACAATGTTTTAGCCATTCACAGTCTTACGCACGTAATATCAAAATACACTCACCTATTTGATTATATTTTATGACCAATATGACACCCAGGTCCCATGGTCTAGGTGGGAGACTTTTCTTCCGGCAGTGGAAATCACTTTACCGGCGACTATCGGAATTATTAGCAGGTCGTGAAGATATACATTTTGCACTTTTACACAGGAACAATATTTAAAAATTACAATCCTTCATTCATTAGCAGTTTAGTTCTCCGCGATATGATCAAATATTTGTGGTTTGCTACTGGCTATACATCGCAGCGACCTCCACTATCGCCACACCTCAACAGTTCTGCTTGACGAAGGAAACCTCAGCATGTGAACGTGGTGACTGTACCTTAAGTGTACTGCTTCGTTGTGCATGGTGCAAGACTCATTTGTGCTTTCATCACTCCTGTAATACATTCATAGCATAATCTCGTCGTGTGCCTATGTTCTACTACTAGCTTACGATGGTGCATTGTTCAGCGCATACCCATTACCAGCCTTTGTGCAAGGAGAGCTACGCAACGATATTTGGTCTGTAAGTAACACCATCCCATGTCTCTTCTGAATCTTGTATTAGCATCCCTATCTATTTAGATGCATAGATATATTGGGCGCTATGCATATAGCAAAGCAAAAGTAAAGCATCGGGGATCTTGAAACTAGCAAACGTTCCTTTGCCAACATCTCTAAAACATCTATCATTTCGACGTTAGGGACTTGCAATTTAGCGTGGCATCAACTCAACACATGGTGACGTAGCTCAAATGCATTTATTATAGCGAAATTTATGCTCCAGAGAGATTTCCCTACATAGATTTTTCATTGTCACGGAATTCATATGGTTTAATAGAGCAAGTATACAAATCCCCTCTCACAAGCAGCATTCTCCAATCATACAATTTTCTGCAATATGTGTATTGGGTACGATTTAGATTATCAGTTGCTAAAGCAACGCGACCTGCGTCATTATTTCTGGATATATGACGTCATTTGTGACGATGCCGCCCGAACTTTGCACGCCAATAGCTCCAAAACTACGCATTAGTTCGTAACCTTCAGAGAGCCTTTTTTCTTATTTTGATGTAAGGAAACACTTTACGAATTTGCGCCTTAATTTCAGAGATACCATATGCGTCTATGTGCCTGTCGAGGGAACAATCTTGCCGATGCCTTTTGCCCCAAACCTGCCTCCGGGCAGAACACCAAGCATCATCATCAACATAATTGACAGACTTTATTGTGAGACTATGGCTACATTTTTCTGGGACAATAAGTGCACAAAACAATTTTATAGCGTTGCAAGAATTTTTGTGCATGGGGAAAAATTCGTTGGATTGCTGCTGTAGTAATTGATTCAGTGCCCATTATTTTCTTTCTTTCATTACTGGTTGAATATTCCTCTTTGCATTCTGTATGTAATTTATGTGATCATGAACTGACATGCAGTAGAGATAACTCTGGGCCAGGAACAAACAAACATCGCTTGCAAAAAACAAAGTTATTTCTTCTCACTATTTTCAAGAAGCTGATTTATCTACATTCATTTTTCTGGTTGAAAACTAATGCTGTATACACGATAATTACGTAATCCCTACATTTTCATACACAGAATGCTATAAAGCTTCATGGTTGGCGCTTTGCATTTGAACACTCATGATATCCAACTTAAGTATTTCCGTTAGCGTAGCCAGCTTCGTTTATGAGTCACCAAGAAACAGATGTAACGTTTGTCAACTTTTTTTTACCCATGTGTACTTTGTATCTGCAACTAATATTTTGTGTGGAAGGTTAATTTGGCATCAACTTCACGTGGAAAAAAATGGGGGGTAGGTTTCGGTATGACCTTCCGTGATACTGCCTTGCTAGCTGAAACACATTTTTCCGGCGAAGTGCGACAACATTGAAATTTGCCTCAGTGTTACACTAGGCAAGCGCCTAGATAGTACCTTGAAAGCATACCAGAGGCTTTTCCTGTCTTGTTCCTTCTATTATTGTTAGAGCAAAATGTATCACGTAGCGACTTTTAAGTAAGAATGACGACTGGTACCCGGTTCCATGCCGCATATTACCTGGTTTCCGTCACTACCCAGTACTACCAGAGACCTCATAATATATAGACTTAGCACGCTTCCCCATTTCTGGTTTCGCTAAAACTAATGGTTTTATGTACCATATTCTATTATGTGGTCGTTGCCAGAGCAACCTAGCGGATGGATTCAAAATCACGTGCTCCTGTACAAAAACCCATTAGATTTTGCGCAGCCAGAAATGGGGAAGCGTGCTAAGTCTATCTATTATGAGGTCTATGGTACTACCTACATTATCCATCTCATTAAATAAGTTGTAATGGACATTTTTTCCTTTGTGCATCAACTAATGTAATCACAGGGCTCTTACACATCCTAATTTTCAGCTCAGAATTGGAGTATCGAGGTGAATCCTTTAGAAACCCAAGAAAGATAAACTGAGAACTACAATGTATTACAATCCTGGTTGTTATAGCATTTTATTTCAGGATTTTATTTGCAAAGCAAAAGAAAAATCAATAGTCTATGAGGTTACTTCCAGTTGCGGGAATAAGTACATAAGCATGACCAAAAGATCCCTGTCTGTGCGCCTCAGTGAACACGAAAGAGAAGTCAAATCTGATAACCCGGTGTCGGGATTGTTTAAGCACATGCAGGAGGAACAACAACACATCATGTCATCCAAGGTAATACGTAATACCGCAAGTAATATTGAGATAACAGCTTTTGAAGCGTGTTGTATAATTTCGAGACGACTAGAACACAGATAAAAAGATGTATCATTGACTGATGACGTAGATTTTTAGCATGTTTCGTTCAGGACATGCTGATTTAACATAAACAGACTGCTCGAAATGAATGGCAATGACGATGAAATAACATTGTTGTGAATAAATTGAGAGAGATGAAGGTTACGGTTGCGCCATGGAATCTTCTTGTCTAGCTGGTAGGCATGAAGTCCGTTTATGTCTCCTGACACACGGCTATCTGTTGCGATGTTTGGATCCACCGCATTGTAGCGAATGCAATAAAGTTTTAAGTATTCGTCACGTCCTTTTAGATTTCAGTGGACCCCAGAAAGGTGGCTTACTCCTCGGAGATGATCCTAGTGTACTAGATAGAGTTGTAAAATATATGCGAGACAGGCATATCGATTTGACATTATTGTATTCATTATCCTTAAGTTTTATATTATTTTAATTATGTATTGTGAAGGTCCTGTTTTGTAATTATTATTATTAACTTTATTTTTATATGGGCCAGTCTAGTAACTTTGGACTTCGGCCCGTCACGATTCGCCTTTAGCTGGTAAAATCCACACCCATGCCCCTGCTGGAACTCGAACCCGGGACCTTCGAACCGATAGCCTGCCGCCCAAATGGCAGAAACAAATTAAGATTTGTAACCATGTTTGAAGGGACTCAAAACCAACATTTGGAATCAAAAACGGCCAATTCCAAAATAAATTTTTGATGAGTTAGAAATAAAATCCTCCGTGTCCACTTGTATCAAAAGCACCAAGTCCTATGCTAAAACTACTCTTTCATGTATATCAGAATGCCTTCATGTCCATTCTTTGCAAGTTTCAGCCTGTAGTGATGCCGTAATGTCTGCACAGCACAAGTCATTTGTGAGTCAGCTCTTACCGAGTATGAATCACTTAAAGCAATGGCCCCTAAAATAATAATAATAATAAAAAAAAAAAACAGCGTCAATGATCGTTCGTGTCAAACAAGAGAAAATAGCAACTGTGTTAAATAGTAGTAATTGGAAATGCTATGGCTTCAAAGAGGCTGTCGTTAAAGTGATCAAAGGGCCTGGTGTTTTATATTTCAAACAAATATCTGCAAGAAAAAATCAAGATCAAGGGTATTGTGCTTGTAAAATTTTGAACTTCGTACCACGTAAATATCGTGTTTTTTCCGTGGGATTGTGAAAAGAGTACAGCCGATAAAAAACATTATACCAGAAGAACTCGGCGTTGGAAGCTCTATCTCCTTAAGAAAATAAAATCTGTTAAAAAATTGCTCCTTAAAAAAAACTTTGGCGAAAATTGAATGGAGAATCCAAGAATCAGCTTTTACAAAAAGAGCTGTGGAGAATGCAGTCGACAAAGAAGATAAAGATGCTCTTAGTCTGTGCGAAAGAAGATGCGTCGATATTGATGACAATGTTTGCCGTGTAATGTTGAGTAATTTTCTTTTATTCTGTCATTTTTCTGTTTTGAAGTAAAACAAAATCTTCCAAGTTCAACTTTTTCATTCATTATTGAACAAAACATGATGACAAGTTCTGAAACTTAGTATAAACCAAGTCCATGAGAGCCTACTTGAAAACTCTGTAGTGGTGTAAGTTATATTTTTGATTTTTATGTCAGTCTGTAGAAGTAACCTAAAATATGTAATCACCCAAACATTTTTATCCTTCGTCATAAAATAAAGAAACCACATGTTTTTCTGCTTTTCCCAAAAATATGATTTGATGGACTAGGCGTGTTATGATTCTAAAGTACTCATTTGTTTATTCCACTTCCGGCCTTGTACACCAAGAAGTTTTTTTTAGATAATGCACTGGAAAGTCTTTACATCTTCAGATTTTATGTGATTTTTTTATTTTATTTTTAAATATCTTAAAAGCTAAGCTAAGGGCTTCCCCGTATAGAGACGGGCGTAAGTCGTAGTGCTGTTACCGTCCATAAAATCAAATTTACCCTTTTTATAAACACAGATAAAAGATATCTACACAAGGTTTGACATCCTCACATAGAACAGTTCTTGGCGTATCGTTAAATATATTAACATTACCAGCCGATAATAAACAGCTACTTGCAACTTCATTATAGTATACCGTTATCAGGTGTGACGATGATAATTTCCCCCCCCCCCCCCCTTGCAAGTTAAGATACAGGCAAATGTACTCTCTAATAGGTTTTTAATAATTAATCTACGGTTACTGGCATTCACTTTTCCAATACTTTAACTCATTCAAGTAAATACATAATAATGACTCTTTCCCTAGCCTTCATAACTTCAGTAGCATTTTACTTTGTTTTCCTACATATGGCTGCCTTTCTATAAACCCTCTAACGTGACAGTTCAATATGTATATAGAGTTGGGGTTAAATTAGGGTTTTGGGTGTACATAAATAATTTACATATTACATCTAACATTAAACATACCGGTATTCATTTTATGTTAACAATTCATAAAATAAACTTTCACAAATACAACTTCAGACACAAACATCACATCACCGTTCGGCTGGAGACGAAATAAGTTCCGTTTCGAAAGGTCTAGACAAGATTGGATTAAACAAACTGTTACAAGGACATTTCCGCATCTTGTTCTTAAAGTGAATTCGTCATTATACTATTATAATGTGTCCTCCGTGCGTTTGACTTGGCGTTATTTGGTGTTAATTTGTTTATTGTATATAATGTATTGTAGAGGAAACCTAGTGCTTATGTGGAACTAACAGTAGCCAACACTTCTGCAATGATGCATTTCAGAAAATAATCGTGTAACAGGAGCTTATTTTATCAGTATTTGAAATTTCTTGTCTTAATTTATATTACAGCTTCATTTTCGGGCATCACTGAAGTTGGCTGAGAGTCACGTGTTTGACATTACTGTTTGACACATTTGAAAGATCTAAGTTTATTTGGTTGATATTACGTGAAGCAGTTGTTATAAGTGTGTACTTGTTCAGAAGGTTCTGTCTTCGATATAGATAAAAAAAGAAGTACGGAGCCAATTTAAATCTGGATAGAACCGTAGGAGATTATCATTATTTCTAGCCGATGGAAGGCAATGGAAACTCACCTACGCGCATCATCATCACTTCAACGGTGAAAATCCATTAAATCTACCCATGTCCAAGTTTCTTGCACAGATTAGACGTGACGGCTTGTAGCTTTAGTCCGATCGTCCACTGGATGCGTACTCGGACGGCCTAGGTCGTACAACTGCGGACGACTAGGGGTTATCCATTAAAGGGGATTGCATTAGATTTCTACTTAGGCATTGTCTTGCGTAGACGATCAGTTGCGAGCGACACGAAAGTAACAAACTGTGCTTTTCAGTTATACTAATACGGGTGCCTTTAACGTAAGCGACTAACGACCGAAGGAAGCGATGCGAAGCAAACAAATTTTTGTTCCAATCGCTTTAGTCTCTAGAAGGAAACCACGCTTTTCTACATAAAATGTCGGAGTTTGCTGAGCGTTTAGTTTGTAAAATGGAGAAAAGTGTGTATTATGAAACATGAAGAACAAAAATTACCACAATACGTATGGTTCCGACTGTGAACAGGAAAAAAATTGCAATCGCACTGTATGAAATAAGTAAGTACTGTTTTTAATGTGCGCCTAAATTAAATAGTTAATTTAAAATAATTGTTTAAGTTCACGTCAAGAATGTGTATTGCACAATGTGCTATCACACAATTTCCAAACTCATATTTTTTCTCTTGTGTTGTGGCAACATTGTTTACCTCACCCTTCTAAACTTCAAGCCAATTTAAAGAGTACTTACCAGTGTTTCATTTCATGTGCTCAGAGAATTTGTATGCCACTCACACTGTGTGCAAAAAGACATTCAATTTCACATTTCTTTAACGTTATTTCTCGAAAACTTGGCAACCCTGAACTACGAGTGTCATCTCTTTCGCCTTTGTTTTCATTGCTCATTCCAATTATGAAATCAAATCTAGTCCATTCCATTTAAAAAATTATAATTTTATATTGGGTTGGCGACACTGTTCATTGGGTGTTGTTGCCTGATACATGAGAAGATGTCGCTTTCCATGTTGTTGCTTCATGCAAAGTTTCGCTTCTCTCCCTCTTTCGGTTTCTCCATTATAGAGGGTGATCAAAATAAATTGTCCACCCTGTATATATATATATATATATATAATAGTAAAATCAGTAGAAAAAAGGATACTTACATGGTAGATTCTAGAGACAGATAATAACACAAACACAATAGAAAAGCTTACAATATGGCGTTTCCTTAACACCAGTCCCGCACCTGTTCGCTCTGTCCATTTTCTTTCCTACCAGTTGAAAATGCTTTAGCGTTCTATTGTGTGTGTGTTGTTATTGTACATCTATTTCAAGAATCTACCATGTAAATTTCCTTTTTCTCTACCTGTTTTACCATTTTATATATATAACAAGATATTAACTGAACTGAACTTCCCGGACATCTGGTTGGGAGATACTACTACTAATACTAATTTAACCTATTCTAACCTAAACTGACTTAACCTAACTAGAATTTGAATTGAGTTTTATTTCAGACCTTAATTGGGCAACCTTGGCTCAGGCCGAACATAACTAGAACTAACCTTACGTAATTCATTTAGCTAACCTAACCAAACCTAACGTTTTCTAATTTAACTAACCTAAGCCAGCCTTCCAGTACTATTACTCTTACTAATTGAAATGTAAAAATATCTTCGTAAAACCTCGACGTTTACCAATAAATTATAATAATATATTTTATACGACGATGAACTTCCAATGTATTAAAACAATTCTTTATATTTGTTCAATGCTCCGGCTCTATGATTTAATCTCAGGGTTCCGTTTATTAGTTTAGGTTCTTATATTAAATCCTTATGTTGAACCAAGCAGGCTTTTGTTACTGTAGAAACGTGACAGGGAAAAGAGACTACCCTGCTTCAGATCTGCTTGTACCATTCCTATTTCAGTGGAGGCTACAGCAAATCCCTTTCGTAAAATCCCCTCACAAGAGATATCGAAACTTAGAACGCAAACAAGACTAAAAGGGCCGTAAGGCACTGCAGTCCATCTCGTATCCCAGCTCACACGTTGAGATTTAAAGGAAAATGCTCTCAGATAATGCATTAATATAAACCGAAAGCTCTCTCAACAGTACCCAAACATCACTCTTTACATACATTAGAAACATTACTTTCTACAATTCCGCAACTTCAATTGCTTCGTTCATTAAAATTCTGACATAAACTTTTATTGGAACTTTGCCCAGTCCTATATATCATTAAATGCATTTAAATACAAATTCAGTTCTTTCCTAAATTAAATCTTTCTATTATTTTAAATAATCAGCACCACAGTCCTCTAATTTTTACCAATACAAAACAATCAAGTTGGTTATATTCATATTTCTGACGTTTAGAATAACTTAAAGTTGTCTTATACCAATGCGAAACGCTCACAATAGTAACATTCTAAATAAATTAAATGTTCCCAAATTAATTTCCAACAATGTCAATGAAGTAAATTTCTCTCATTGAAATTAATTAAATAAAATATAAATCTTCTGAGCTCACAACTAACAACCCATATCATAATAATTTTGATTTTGCTATGAACAGTAATAACCAGTATAACAGTAAGGGCCATTTCTACAATCGACCGCTAAACTTCTAGTCAGCGCTAAGTTGAGGCTAACTCTCATTGGCCAAAATCAGACTTGGCCTCAACTTAGCGCTGACAAGAAGTTTAGCGGTCGATTGTAAAACTGACCCTAAGTCCCATGAAATACATGCAAATAGAATACTGCAAAATAAGAGCTATCAGTTATAAACTTCTTTTGTCAATTATGTGAATTTCGTCAATAAAGTATCAAACTTTGATTAGCTTTATGTCACTCCTTTCAGCGCTCATTTCCTCAGAACAGTGTTAAGAGATTTTGTTTGAACATCTCGATGATCTTACTTCTTGTCTCGACTATCCACAGTGGCATTTCAAAATTCATTACTCTAATAAGTTCTTCAATATCCAATATGCAACACAACAAAAAGTACACACCATGGAGCAATGCATATACTGGGGAATCGGCCCAAGTCGTTCGACAAAATCCCATTCGAATGGGACGTGTCACTAGTCGGATCAAATCGGCTGAATTCGTACGATCAAACTCGGGTGTAACGTACGGTCTCGTATTGTTTTTCGTGTTTTGGGATTAGTCTCACCTAAAAGGATGTCCACACACTACTTTGTTAGTCGTCCGACTACTCATCCAGTGACCACAGGACTTTAGTTTCATTGACGTTTTTCTTTACGACACGTTGATTTAAAAAAAAAAAAAAAAAGCTTCTCCCGGTCGGGGGACTGTGTATATATGCTACCGCCGGCTTCAGCAGCGACCTTACAATTTGGATGCTCTGTGTGGTGTTGGAAAATTTTCGCCGAGAGCTTTCCAACGACACCTCAACCGCCTTCGTAGCCCTAGTAGTTCCTGAGTTGAAAGTTGTCGACAGACAGACATAAGGGAGATATAAGGCTTCCCAGTTTTAGCTGCTAAAAAACCTAAAAACTGTTGTCACAGTGTCTATTTTTATCCACTCAAGCTTCATACGGGTGGTTAAACATGCTTATTAAAGCTAGTGATAGGAAGGTAGTTTTATAGCTACTTAATAGACCTGTGAAGCAAAATATTGGGACAGCGGTTTTTTATTCATCAGCAGCTAAACCTAGAGGCAAGTAATATATTCCCGCTCTGTTTGTCGATCCGCCCGTCTGTCGATAACTTTCAACTCAGGAACTACTAGGACTAAGAAGGTGACATTCGAAAGTTCTGTGCGAGACAAGGTCAAACCGTATAAATCATCTCTGTCCGTCCGTCCAACAACAGCTTTCAACTGATGAACTACTAGAGCTACAATGAGTTGAGGTGTCGTTCGAAAGATCTCGGCGAAACCTTTCCAATAAAACACATCGGATGCTCGCTGCTCAAGTGTGTCGGTTGTAGATGTGTAGCGAGCTTCGCCTCTCTTCCTTTTCAATGCGACCAGGTGAGTCCTATTTCAAATATAGAAATAATACTAAAGTTAACGTATTTAGCATTTAAATAAAGTATCTCGTATGCATTTAAATATGAACATTAGTTTATTTGTGTGTGGGGAGGGAGGGGGTGTACTTCTGAAATATGACTTCCGTGTGTTATTTATTTACTTTCTTTTCTGTTTCCAGATTATGAATTCATTTTCTGTGGCTGCTGCTCGAATCCTGAAAAGTGAATTAATTCAGAAATGTCGGTTCGTAGGACGTGCCATGTTTAATAAGTATCTCCTTATTACAAATGTTGGGATATCAGTTACTCTTTCGGGTGTTGGAGATGTGATTCAGCAACATTATGAGATACTGAAAGGCGAAAAAGAAAGCTGGGATCATATTCGAACACTCCATATGTCAGTTTCCGGCATGACAGTTGGAATTCTGTGCCACCATTGGTATTTGTATCTTGATCGTGCCATTCCTGGACGGAATTTTAAGTGTGTGTTAAAGAAAGTGTTTGTAGATCAAGTCTTGTTCTCGCCGATATCAATTACGTTATTCTTTGTTACTCTAGGATTTCTGGAAAAGTCCAGTATTAAGCATGTTACAGAAGAAATTATTCAGAAAGGATGGAGACTTTATTTAGCAGAGTGGGTAGTTTGGCCACCTGCACAAGTGATCAATTTCTATTTACTGCCCACAAGATTTAGGGTTTTGTATGACAATACAATTTCACTAGGTTATGATATATACACATCGTATGTAAAACATGAAATTCCTTTAGAAGAAAGGACTTCGAACGTATTATATGATGTTACAGAAGACATAACTCTAGTTTCTGATGGCTTGTAAGTAATTGTAGTGGAATACTAGCTTTAGAAACAAGGCATCTTCTGTATAAACGTACGTGTGTAATAAAAATGTTTGTGCCTATAGATGTCACAAACAGCTGTACTTTCACAAGTCGATACAGGTGAAGTATATTTAAAAGGATGTACTTAACCAAATCGTCAGTCTTTGATGTATTTGTACCTTATGTTGAGTCAGAATTTCCCAACTTTTTGGCCTAGTAGAGACTCAAAAGCAATAAAAAAGTAGAGAAGGCCGTACTATATAATCTCTTTCAACTTTGTCGTGGTGAAGTTGAACATTTCTTTGACAAATTAAGTCCTTTTAGTACCAATCTTACTTCCAAAAATGCCGGTTGAAAATCGGGAGAACTAGATTCTCCATCTAATACATCAAGGGCTGATAATTTGGGTAAACATACTCACGGAATTTGTACGCAGTAATTCTAATTTTACAGTGTTTAAAACAGTGGACCAAAAACATGTAATAAATATGGAAATAATAATGTTAACAAGAAGAAAATATAAACAGGAAGCATGTTTTATATTTGAGTTATTTACTGCCAACTGAGAATACAAAATTACATAATTATTATTATTTTGAACTTTTTCGTGCAACATTGTCGACTTTGAGAATTTAATTTTTACAGATTAATACAATGTTAAGTATTGCTTGTGAAGCACTTTTGAAAGTTGTAATTTTTGTATATTCCATGTAAAAATACTAACTCATCGCGAATTAAGAGCAGGTTAAAATGAGCATCGATTCTGTTTGATATAGCGTGCAGTAAAATTCTAAATTGTTCCGTTGTTTGGGTAAAGCAGAGAACCCTAGATTCTACGGAGGAGCTGAATGAGTAAACAATCATTCCTCCTTCCAACATATCCATTTCAGGATCAACCTAGAAAAGTCCTTGGTGGAAAGCAAGAGGGTGGGGCCGCGATAGAATTTTCTACATTAAATGTCAGACTTTAGCTTCTATACCCTTTACAGCGTACACATTTTCTTGCTTACGTTGTAGTCTTGGCACATGTTTGTTGTTAACTCACTGATAGGAAATAGGAAATTACTGATTTGCCAAGTACCACAACTTGTCCTGGTGGCATTGATATCAACACAATAATGTTAAAAAAAATGAATACAGCAGAAGTCCTTGATGAATACAGCAGAAGTAACTTCCGCAGGCGGAAGAGGCATTTATATCAATAGAGTACGTGCTGAATTCTGAATATATTTTGTTTTATTTTGTCTGGGTTTATATATTTGAAACACGTGCAGACCCTACTTTGCAGGATTGTTGTAGTATCTATTTTTGTATGATTTTCTCAGGTTCTAACCAAAGATTACTCAATGCATTAGTTGAATCAAGAGGAATTGAAGGAACGTTTTCTTTGATTTAAAGATTAATTACTGATGTACTAGAACGAGGTAATGACTAGATATGTTTAAATCTATGTTCAGTTGCTTAAATATATTTGTATAATAAAGTATCTATTTGTTGTTGTGAAATTTAAGTGGAAAATGAATGCAGATTTAATAAATATTCTGTATATTTTCTGTTATTATAGCACTTTAATATTGTGAATGCATGTATGTAAAGATACAAACAGTATTTTATATATGAAGGGTATCTGAGAAAACCGGGGATTTCCATTTCTAGCGATTTTGTGCTGTATAGCTCATTCTATTGGGGGTAAATTGGAGCTACAAAACTCAAAGAACGAAGGAAAAATATTCGTAAATGGCCACTCGAGACCATATTACATATTTGTTGAGGCGTTTAAGGTTAATGTAAAGCAACGATCTCCAACAAAAAATGGCAGCACTACCTCCGTATATGTCGCTCAAGCCTAAAGAGTTCTAACTTTCAGGAAAGAAAGTTCATAACCAATTCAAGAGTTCGATCAATCATAATTGCAATGTGGTTTTAAGTATTCGTCACGTCCTTTTAGATTGTCCCGGATATAATCATCTCAGACAACGTTATAACATCCCCAATGACATGGCGTCATTGTTAGGGGATGAACCAGGTATGTTGCGGAGAGTTTTTAGTTATGTCCGTGAGACAGGATTATCTCCGTCTCTCTGAGATGATTATGTCACATAGCTGTTATGTTTTATGTAGTATAATTTTATTTTTGTGAAGGCCTATTTACAGCCTTCACATTTTTACCTTTTATGCTAAAGACCATCTACATCTTTAGTTTTTACTACCATTTTATTTTTCTGAAGAGCTTATATCTTCATCTTTTATATGCTTTTATTATTTTAGTTGACAGCTATTTTTAGACGTGACAAAGATAAGGGGCTTCCCCCGTATCGGGACGGGCTTAAGCCATAGTGCTGTTACCGCCCATACAAATAATTTTATCTTTAGTTCGATCAATACCCATTTTTAATTTTCGAAAGAGCTTCATTGTTATAGGTTTTGATATTCACAACAACAATCAAGCGATTTCAATAATGAAAAAAAAAACGAAAATAAATAATTGGCATTGATTGAACTCTTGAATTGGTTATGAACTTTTTTCCCTGTTAGTTAGAACACTCTAGGTTTGAATTTGTAGAAGCATCATTGAATTTTTTTGCAACGATAAAAATTCTTTAGACATTTACGTAGTTAGTGCTGCCATCTTTTGTTGGAGATCGTTGCTTTACATTAACCTTAAACATCAAGAGATGAAGAAATTAAAACTTAATCTTCTTAGTAAATCTGTTTTGCGACATTCATTATTTTCGCCCTAAGGTAAATTATTGTTGTTGTTCTATATGTGAACATACGCACACACTAACATACGCATACGCTGCAGTAAGTACAGGAATCTTGAATATTTCGGCGATTTCACCTTCTTCTTGCTCGGAAAGTAACAACACACACGTGAGTAGAATAAAGGCTAAGACGACAGTGGCGCCACGTGGTGGACGACGCATCGAATTTGGGAGAACAGTTGGCTGTTATATAGCGCATGGATTTGCGGAGCGTGGAAAAATTGGCAACTGTACAGCCTGTAAATTCGGGAGAGAATTGTGGAAGGAAAAGTGTTGAAAATGCAGAGCAGACGGGTGTTTAGAGTTATGAAATGTCAAGGCCAGGATACATTTTCGCGTTTAAACCATGAATATAGGCGCCTCCCCACAGACGACGCGTTGAGGTGCTGGTCGGAAGGGGTAAAATGTGGATTATGGCAACCAGGAAAGATGAATCAAAATTGGTGTTGTGAGAGACTGTTTGTAACGAGACTGGGGCATCCGGTTTGTTGATAGTACAGAAGTGACGATGGTAATTAATACAAATGTGGAGAGCACCACCTGTTTTCCTACATAAAAGGAATCAGAACTTGCAGGTTAGGATATAACATTAGGGGTGTGGCATGTACCCTTGGGATTTAGGGTATACCGGCCAGTAGGAGTATTTATGATAACCGTGGGAGAGGTGATGAAAATGCAGCAGGTTCTACATCTGAGTCTCTTGCATGTATGGGCGCCGGTTTGGGGTGGTGGCGAGGAAGGTTTATTACGGACCAAGATATTTCTAAGGTTAGGGGGATGTTGGAAAACTAATCTCGGTTCGGTGAGGAATACTGATCTTGTGCCTGTGTCAGATTGGAGAATGTGGAAATGAGAGTGGGATTTTTTTTACGTTGGTTAGTTTAGGATGGAACTGGGCGATTAGAGCCGGTGAGTTGGGCACGGCGAACCTTTTTGGTTACAAAGTTAGATGGGTAGCCTCGGTTGACTAGAGCCTCCTGCAGGCGTTGGTTGTTCGTTTCAGTCACAGAGGTGGTGGAATTCAGGCGTTGTCCTCGAGTGCAAGAGAGAAAGGAATCACTTTTTCTTGGTGTGATAAGGGTGGGAACTTTAGTAATTAAATACTGCATGTGGTTGGTAGGTTTTATGTGAACGGAAGTAGTGAGGGTGTTGTTTTTTAAGGTGATGTCCACGTCAAGGAATGTGACTGTTTTGTTAGAGATGGACCAAGTGAACTGGACAACACGGAATTGGTTCAACTGCGCCGTGCATCCTCACACATTCAACCCACTCAAACCAAAACTAATCCCAACCCACCGGCTCTAATCACCCAGTTCCATCCTAAACTTACCAAGATCAAACAAATCTTACACTCTCATTTCCACATTCTCCAGTCTGACCCAGACACAAGATCAATATTCCCCACCAAACCGAGATTAGTTTTTCAGCATCCCCCTAATCTTAGAAACATCTTGGTCCGTACGAATCCTTCCTCGCCACAACCCCAAACCAGCGGCAAGTTCGCTTTTAACAGTACAACTGTGAATGGTCATTTCAACCTCGGTCTCTGATTGGTCAGAACAATCCTACGGTGCACCGATTGTAATTAGATGGTATCCCTTGAACATGTTCAGCTTGCCTAAGTCATAGTTGTACTGTAAAAGAAAACTACAGTACAGCCATTGTACTGTAAATTTGATTACAAATTTAGAAATTAGCGAATGTCATTCAATTGATGGTAAAACAATGGTTCCATTTAGATTTTGTGCACGTTTCCATCAAAAGGCTTTTTTCCCATAGAAAATGTTTGAGTAAATTGTCTCGTCAAAAGTATAAAAATCCTCTCATTTGTTACCTTGAGCGCAGTCTTCGAGTAAATTACTTGGTCAAGACAAGTCAAGTTTTCTCTGGCTTTTTCATAAATGATTTCAATTTTATAAGATACTATTTGCGTCTGTTCGTTTTAAAAAAGATTTCGTGACTTCGAAGAGTAAAGAAACCTACGGATTTTTTTTTTTGATTTGCCCAGGTCAGTGCCAGTCTTCAGACGATTAAATTATATGGATCGCTTATCGCTGGAACCAACTATATAACGAGGTAGATAACTATCGGCTTCTAAAGCGATATGTTAGTACGAAATATTTTGGATCCATTTGAGTGGTAAGACGAGACAGTTCCGAAAAAAAGTACTGCTTCAGAGAAGACATCGTAATACACGTGATTCTACCACACATTGAGGAAATTCTGGGGAAACAGTCGGATTGGGATTTTCCGTTAGAACGAGTTCAGCAAAGGCTGATAATTCTTAGATTGGCTATGGTGCAATTTATGGCAGCCAGATACCACTTAGGTCTATTCCGTTGTAAACAATTAATACAGGCAATTGTATAAACACTTAGCGACAATGCAAATAGCGTTATGAAAAGCCATGTGTTATTATTTTTCCCTTAAGTTACACAATTAGAGTTAATTAACACACAAAAACATGGCGACACTCGGAGGAATACTAATGGCGTCACTTATGTTATGAATGAAACTAATTTTGCTATCTCTCCCTCCCTTTCTCTCTCTCTCTCTATATATATATATATATATATATATATTATGTGTGTGTGTGTCGAACGAGTAAAGACGGGTTATATATTTTATTTATGCGCTATGTACATGACGAACATATTCCACGTGCGGAAGTAGCAAAAAATTCTGTGTACCCTTTCATTCTTAGTTCACACTTCAGTGACTCAAACCTTTTCGTTTCAACACTTCCACAAACCTTGCAAACATTAGATTTCTCCTGTAATGGTTTACATTTTTTGGGTTCCAAAACTGCACCACGCCTCTTCGATTTTATGCAGCTGCGTCCTTTCAAGTAAATATTTATATATACTGTACATACCAAACAAGTCAAACGAGATACTAAAATATTATAAGCTATGTACAAGGGGGAAAAGTGATTTTGCAGTTATTTTATGAAGGGCCTAGCTATTAGTATTATTATTTAGTCTATGCTATTATGAACCGAGAAATTAGCACTAACACATAACATGCAGTTTATAATAGTCAAGAAATTCAAAATCACAGGAAAAATGGAATATTTGCAACGTGAAAGTGTTGAAATATAAGTAAAGCTTTCAGTTAAGGACGTGTCATATGCAAGGGAATGGTTTTTGCAACTATTTAACTTCCTTCTCGTTAGAGGCGGGCACATGAAGTGAGTATTAAACGTGCACCGCGTATAATGAAAAACTAAGCTACCGGTGTCTTAAATAGCTCAATTTCAAGGACTTTAAGTGTCCGTGAATTTTGTTGTGGTATTCGCACAGAGTCGCCGTAGCAGTGGTAGAGCGTTGGCGTAGCATTCGGGAGGTCGTGGGTTTGAGCCACTTGACGTTAGCCAGCGACGCAAACTAGGGCACCGTTCCGCCTACTCCTCGAAAACTACCGAAGCTTGCCGAGTGACTAAAGCTCGTCAAAGCGGCGTTTTTTAAAATGTTATTTAAATGAAACCGAATCCTATACCTGTATGATATTTAATTATACTGTATTTTCATAATACATTTGAAATGAACTAAGACTAAATACCCAGCTTTAAAAAAAAAAAAAAAAAAAAAAAAAAAAAACTTATTCAAATGAAACGTTATTCTTATCCTATGATATTTAACCAGGGGTGTAACAAAAATTATTGGGTCTATCTACAAGAAGAAGACTGGGCCTCTTGAAATAAAACATACTCCTATCAATAACTAAGGGTGACCAGAAATTTGTCGACAAAAAAGAGTATACTATAGATATATGCTATAAAGGCGCGCATGCACTAAACATTAATTCGAAAATAAGATACAACTCTGTTAATTGCTACCATTATAGCTTATAACTTCTCGAAGCATGCCCAATGAGTAGCCATGCCTTAATTTTCCCCACTTACTTGAATCTTCTGCCAGTAGATTGTGTAAATAAATAATTCAATTTATTTCTTTCTTCAAGATACGATAAATAAAATCGAAGTTGCTTCGATTTTTCTAATTGATACGACAATTATTGTAAGCTGTTGTTCTTTCACATTCTTCCAGCCTTCATCATCATTTAATTATCATGTCACAGAGTTCACTTAACATTTTTTGAAATGTTACCTAACAAGAGGCCATTGTTCACTGGTAGATCGTTGGCTTAGCATTCTGGAGGTCGTGAGATCCAGACAGATTTTTTCAGGGTTTTCCTCAGTCATACCAGGTAAATGCCGGGACGATACCTTCAAGTTACACCCTGGCACAGACCTTTTCTGATGCTTTCCCCTCCCCTATCCTGACTTGAGCCTTAGATGCCTAAAGACCATAAATAAAAATCAAATTCGAAATGTTACCACATACTATAGAAATCACCACATCCAAGCGATCTGGTGATACTTAAACATTAATTTCACATTGAATAATGCACTTGAAAATCCAGTCCGTGCACTCTTACATCAGATTAAATTATATTTAACTTTTAATTAAATTCCTCGTGAAATGTATTCATAATTTAGAAATTACGTTAAAAATTATTAAAAAAATAAGGAAAAGGGTATGATTGTAAGTATTTTCGAAGAGAAAAGAGTATAGATAGAGTATTTGAACCTCTCAAAGAGTATAATACTCTTTTTAAAAGTATGTCTGGTCACCCTAACTAACTCGACATAAATTCAAGAGGGGTAGATTTCAGTTTAATTGTTTGGCCTGACTCATTCCTTGCACTTTATTTATTTATTATACTGGGAGTTTATTAATCCATACTTTATTTATTATACTGGGAGTTTATTAATCCATACAGCGCAGATACATTCTACGAATATCCTCGTGGAGACATTGGAATATTCCAAGGGTATTTACCGTACGATATTCTTGGTGAATGCGTAGAATATTCTATGAATATCTTAATGTCTAGGATGAGCGCATATCGTAAGGATATTCGTTGGGATATCTCAAGTACATTTTACGAATATGTCGAGGATAATTATACTTTCTCAAAATATTCCTGAAATTCCAACCTTAAATATCCTTTTAATATATAAATAGTATATCCTCGGAATATCTTTATTTGATCCTAAATATTCTGGAACATTGCATGTATATTGTGGTTCTAAATGGAAAATCCCTGAGATATCCTGTGTTATGTGGAAAATCATTGATTTTGCATTGTCCGTCCAGGCGTCTGGTAATTTGTGTTCCGTCCTTGCGTGGCGAAACCATGCCATGGCCCCTGAGTTCAAGTATATTGTGGCTGGTAAGTTTAATGTATCAAATGT
Source organism: Lepisma saccharinum (assembly GCA_022664845.1). NCBI lineage: Eukaryota > Metazoa > Arthropoda > Insecta > Zygentoma > Lepismatidae > Lepisma > Lepisma saccharinum. The sequence continues at coordinate 27,076 of JAGDQP010000833.1, forward strand.
CGATGTTATATAATCTATAAGAATTACTCAGTGTAAGGCTACTAAAGAAATTAAGGATTTATAAATTTCATAAAAATAATGAAATATAAATTATAGAAATTGAAATTCAGTATAAATAAGCATATATTTTTATGTAGTGTTAGTGTATTTCTAGTATTTAGGAAAGAGTACTTACATAAAACTCGAATAAAAAAGAACCTTGAGGTGATCGAGAAGTTAGTGCGCGTGGTTACCAGTTCACTTCTCGCCGGGGTCCATTGAGTAATTCGGAGTCCACTTTACCAAACTCTGTAGGTTCCGTCTGTAGAAGCTTACCAACTCATTTAGGACGTTAATAACAATTCAGTCAATCGATCTAATGGATGGTCTTTAAGGGATGCGGAAGTGTTACTTATTTAACTTAAACATAGAAAGATATGACCCCTTTCAGTGCACATGTAATACTGAGATGGTTGATTTCACTGAGTCTGTCTTAAGTTATAAAATTCCTTAAAAAGCTCTTTCTAAGTTTTGACTTTGAAAATGAGTGCTCGGCCGACACTACATCTAGTGAGAGCGTTGAGCACGAACCCTTGTGTAATATAATATGATTATTTTATTCTATATTATGGTGTTAGGAAATTTGTGGATATATTATAGGAGTATATATGCTTATTTTAGTTTGTTTTTTAAATTTTTGGAAATAGTAAACTGTCCTCCAACCCAGGTTTTTCCAAAGTAATTTTACTTATCTAAATGTAGTTCATCAAGTGGAGTAAACAATGTCATTAAGAGCTCCTTCGGGAGATGTCTACGTGCGTTGGATCTTATTTTCGTCTGGACATTAAATTGTTTTGAATCTAATCATCTCGGCTTTAAATAAAGCATTGATAGGGCAACAGGAGGTCAGAAGGAAGAGAGACTGTGTGCATGTCACCTGTAGTCAGTATCATCCAACTATGGTTAAATCTGAGTAAGTTGTTTTACTTTTCTAAACATTCTTCTTTTGCACAAAACCGTATGTAAACCTTATTTTTTTTATTTTTAACAATGTCATACTTAAACGAGTGAGTGCATAGGTGGTAAGCGAGGAACTTTTGGTCTCCTGCTGAATTTTAGTTTACTTCTTAGAATTTTGGGTTTTCATCATTTGAGATATTTCAAATGTTTTGTTTAGATTATCTCTGTGTAATCTCTAGGGAGTAAATACAGAAAATATTGCAGGGATAATTCTCTCATTGTTGTTTCTTTTGCATTACCTTTACTTTTAGTAGTATTTTACTTAGTTACTCAAAAAGATAAGACACTTGGAACTTGCGTTTTAAAACTTTTATGCAAAATATGATGTTTTAAAACGTTTATTTAAAATATGATGTTATGTATATTGTTATAAAAACTAGTTTTTTTCTTAAAAAAAAAAAAGGAAAAGAAAACCAGTAGAAATTTGATGTGATGTGTGTATATATTGGAGTATTTCGCATCGAACTTCTCTACTTTTTTTTTTTTAACTCGCTCCCTCCCACTGTATCTGTATCTTATCTGGAAAACGTAGCCTACGTTGTAATCTCAACACATGGATTCTTCTGTATAAATAAGGTAAGTGTCTGTAATTTCAAATAAATAATTTCAAACTTTTTAAATTTTGTTGCTTTTCCGTAAACATTTGCCGCATTAATTTGTCCGTGGTCATTCCTTTTTCTTTTCAAACTTATGATGCATCCTTCGGCAAACTTAAGTAATTTTCGGGGAAACGGCAGAACGGTTCCCTAGTTTGCGTTGCTGGCTAACGTCAAGTGTTCGATCCCAGCGACCGACTATCCTGACTAAGGTTTTCCAAGGATTTTTGTCACACCAGGCAAATACTGGGATGGCACCTTCAACATAGACCCTTCAACAACATCTTCAATAGAATAAAAGTGCAATTCGAGACGGAACAAAGAAGAGAAAGGAGGGAGAAGAAGAAGACACTGTGCTGCTGGGAGTTACAGGCAGTCGAGGCCGGGTTCATGGTTGACGGAAAGGATTGAGTTGTTCGTCTGCTCTTCTCTTTCTAACTGTGGCAGGTGAGTCTGGGTTCAGGATTCTGACACGAAAGGTTTCGTCAAAAGTACAGCCGGGATAGGAAGTGTGTTCAGGTATGGGGAGGTGCGGGAGTTGTGATTTGGAGGAGTGGCGATGGTTGTTGATGTGGATTGTTAGAGGTGCTTGGGTTTCGCCAACGTAGAAGGCGGAACATAGGTTACAGAGTAGGAGATAAATGAGGTTGGAAGATACGCAACTGCCGGAGTGTCGGAAAGAGTGCGCCGTGTGAGTGACAGGATGTACAAAGCCGGACTGGGATAAAAAAAATAGGACAGGTTCTGCAGCGGGGTCTATTGTACGTGATAGGTTTGGGGACAGGGGACGGGATTGGTCCAGTTCTGGTGAGATTCTGATATCTGCGGTAGACTATTTTGGAGCGCGACCTGAAAACTCTTTCAGTTTCATATGATGCCTTTCCGCTTCATCTTCGTTATTTTTATTATTTTCTCTTCCCCTCTTATTCCTTCAGGAAGACCCTTACTTGCTTCACACTTTCTTCTCCATTTGGTGTTTTCTCCGACCCATCTAGTCATTTTTCCGCCTCCATAACCTGGCCACACTGTTATCCAGCATCAGTTGACAGAATGGCGTATCCTTAACACAAGTCCCGCTCCGTCCATTTTCTATACCACCATGTGAAAACGCTTTTGCGAAACGTTGCAACTTTTCTATTGTTTGTGATGTTCGTGCACGCCTGCTTAGGTTTTCTAAAATGTAAGTACCTTTTTCTGTCATCGTATATAAACGATCCAGACGACGTCCAAATGCAAGATGGGTAGATGAAATCAAGCGTTTTTCAACAGCTACATGGATGAGGATAGAATCAGACCGAGATATGTGGAAAGAAAATGGGAAGGCCTTCGTCCAGCAGTGGATAGAAAATGTCTGAATATGATTATATATATATATATATATATATATATATATATATATATATAAATCAGCCATATTCGATCCACTACTGGATGAGGTCTCACCCCGAAGGGAGGAGTTGGTCTACTGCTCCCACGCTGACCAGACGGGTTGGGAGAGGAGAGCCGAAGCTCTCAACTGTGATCAACACTGTCTTTTATTCACAGCTGCTGCCCAATTGCCCTCACGATGCTGGGTCAACACCGAATTTTTTTAGCCCCCACCTGGAATCGAACCCGGGACCGCTCGCACTGAAGTCGAGCGCGCTAGCGACTAGAAATATATATATATATAAGATGATAAAAAGGTAGGAAAAAAGGATACTTACATTGGAGAACACTAAGACAGGTGTACAGGAACCTCACAAACACACTAAAAAAGCGGCTACGTTTCGCAAAAGCGTTTTCACATGGGAGGAGAGAAAATGGGCAGAGCGGACTGGTACGGGACTTGTGGTAAGGAGACACCATGTTTCCAACTAAATCCACGTGAGTCCTGGAGTTCTTCACTATTCATTTTCCTCCATTCTCCGGTCGTCTCGCCCCGTATATCTTTCTCAAAACCTTATTTTCAAACACGCAATTTATATGACTGTCAGGGTCGTGCGAGGGGTCCTGATAAGTCCTTAGCTTTGCCCCTTTCCGTTTTTCATAATCCTTTTTGTTTTGTGTGTGTGAAAGCTACATATTTCTAGATGTTTGTTACCAAAAACCAAGTCAATGCAGTTTGTTTAAGTTATCTAAAAAAAATCTTTGAATTGGGTGTCAAACCATGCATTTACAGCGACAATTGCTTCAGAAATGTTGCTGAATTTTTGTTCCTTCAAGTGTTTCTTTAAATTTGGGAATAGATTGTAGTCTGATGGGGCCAGGTCAGTTGAATAGGGTTCGTGATTCAAGGATTCAACCCTAACGTAGCCAGTTTTGGCATTGCAACATTGCTCTTGTGAGGGGATGCGTTGTCGTGAAGGTAGACAACTTTTCGGGACAACTTTCCAGGACGTTATTTCTTCAGCTCTGAGTGAAGCCTGTCTAGTAATAAAGCATAGTAATCCCCGGCCTTGTTGTAGATAATCAACACAGATTACCCCACCCTTATCCCAAAAACTACTGGCAAGAACCTTTGCACTTAATTTTCGACCACGAATTTTTTTGGTCTCGGTGAACCCACTGTGACGCCATTCTTTTGATTGGTTTTTCGTCTCTGGAATAAAGCACCCTTGCACGCTTTTGATTGGCATACAAACATTTCGGCACCCACTTGGCCGACAATTTTCTCATGTTAAGATGATCACGAATAATGACCCAACGCATTCACGGGAGAAGCCTAGATCCTGTGCTATCTTTTTGGCAGAAATTCGTCGATTTGCGAGAACCATTTCATGAACCTGTTCAATTGTTTCGGGCACAATCACTATGGAGGGTCACCCAGGGCGGGGTTCATCTTCAGTGTCAAAATGTCCTGTCCTAAATTTGACAACCCAGTTCTTAACTGTAGCATAGCACGAGGCGTGGTCCCCATTGTAGCATCTCATCATAGATGGTCTTTGCGGACTTACCCTAGAGGAAGAGGTACTCTGTTCTTGACTAACTGCCCCGCCATCTTTACTCGCATGAAAAAAAAAACATTAGTACCATTGATTTGGTTTTTGGTAACAAACATCTAGGAACATGTAGATTTCAAACAAAAACAGAATTATGAAAAACGGAAAATGGGAAGGGGCAAAGCTAAGGACTTATCAGTACCCCCTCGTATTTAAACTTCGCAATCGGAAATATTGGCAGAATGAATAACCGTTCTGTATATTTTCAATGGCAAATTTCATTATATTAATCTCGAGGTTAGGCGTTTTTGGACTGAATAGAAACACGTTTCTCGATTGTAATATACTTTTTATTTCTTCCGTGACCTCGTTTTTACTTGTTACATATGCTCCCAAATATTTAAATTTGTTTACTTTCTGTATGGTCTCATGCTTATTTGTTATGTCTCTATTTTCTTCGTCATCTGTGTTTCGGCTTGTTATGATGTAATTTGTTTTCTCTACGTTCATTTGTAGACCTATCTCATCGCAAGCTTCTACTGAGACATCGGTTTATTTTGTAGTGCATCTATATTAGGGTGGGCCGATTATTTTTTCTTTTTTCAGATATTGGGGTTTGAGTTATCAAAAGTTGTGCATTGATACTAAATAAAGCCACGCCAAATATGGATGTCCTAAAATAATATTTAACCGGACCCCTGAACCCCTAAAGGGCCCAATTTTTTTTTGCAAAACAAGGAATAAAAATATGATACCAGTTTCCACATGTTGGGGTTTGAGTAGTTATGAAAAGTTGTACATTGGTACGAAATTTAGTCATGTTAAATGAGGCCCTTCTTGGCCGTTTTCAAACATGGATTTGTTTCGGCGAACAAGCATAACATACGCGGGTGTTCAAATGAAAAGGTACGAAACGACACTGTGGGTATAATCGAAGTCTTTATTCAAAAGTAATCACAAGAGGCCTGAGCACAACTATCCCACTGTTTGACGAGCCGAAGGATTCCCTGTTCCCAGAATTTCTGTGGCTGTGGACAAAGTCCTCCACTGTGTCCTTCAGTTCGTCGTCGGAGTTGAAGCGCTTCCCTTTGAGATGTTTTTTTTAGCGGACCAAACAATGGAAGTCGCAGGACGGCATGTCCGGGCTCTAGGGCGGATGCTCCAGCTGCTCCCACTTGAACTTGCCTGGCCTGGTCTCGGGTCATCACACAAACTCTGCCGGCCTTCACGAAAACGGGCACTCCACTTTCTCACTGGCTTGTTGGACACAGTCTCCCCCGTATCGTATACGGTCACCATCCGGCGATAAATATCGGTCGGTTTAAACCCTTCCGCAGTCAGAAATTTGATAACACCTCGCTGCTCCTCAATCGTCGAATTGTTCAATGTGAACGCCATGATTTCCTCACACGCACTGCCGCGTCAATTGGACAGAACACACACAACTTCCTGATTCTCTCCTGCGTCATGTGAGAGGCTCCCGCGCATGCGCACAACCACGCCGGACACTACATTCTCTTCCCTAGATGTCGCACTACGTTATCTCAAAGCGGCATATTAATATTTCAACCGGTTTGGTTTTTACGATATTTCGTACCTTTTCATTTGAACACCCCTTGTACATATACATTCTACAACTTTTGCACCTTACAAACACAGCCGGATCAAAAAGTATTTAGCCGGGCCCCGGAGCCCGCGAAAATTTTAGTTTGAAAACGGCCAAAATCACCATATTTGACATGGCTTCATTTCGTACCAATGCACAACTTTTCAGAACTACTCGAACCCCAACATGTGGAAACTGGTATCATATTTTTATTCCTTGTTTTGCAAAAAACAATTGGGACCTTTAGGGGTGCAGGGGCCCGGTTAAATATTGTTTTAAGACGGCCATATTTGGCATGGCTTCATTTGGTACCAATGCACAACTTTTGATGACAACTCGAATCTCAATATCTGAAAAGAAAATTCGGACCACCCTCATCTAGATAGTCCCCTATTAAGTCTATATCATCCGTGTATACGAACAGTTCAAGCCATTCAATCTTAGTCCCTTTTTTGTCCTATTTTAGTTTTAAAATCTCACATTCGAACAGAAAATTAAACAGATAAAACTAGTTTTAAAAAAGAAGGGATACCTACTTAGAATTCCAGTTATAAACACAAAAGTCGTCACTATATATCGATCTTTATTAAGTACGGAGATTAGCTCAAATAAACTAGATCCGAAATTCAGAGATTCATTAAAGTATTTCTATTAAAAATTGACTACGTGCTGTATTACTGGAAAGCTTCGAGAGCATTAAAAATGTTTTAATGTGCAAATTATGATATGCACTTTACTTTATATGGGAAAGCAAGTGGTATTGAATTTATTCAAAATTCTATCCTGACATTACAGAGAAATTTGATGGCTGGTCCTTCTTATTACGAGGTCAGCACGCTTCCGTTAAGCTACCACGCTCAGAAGAAAGCAATGCGAATATTATGTTGGTAGAGTTAAATTTTACATAAAGGAAAAGGTGACAGGTTTTTCGGATGAAAACGAAAACACTATCTAGAGAGAGAATATCAGTGGACACAGATAAACATGGATTTCTGATCTCGCTCATATAAATTTAAAGGCAAATTTACAGTGGCTAATTGAAAATTGTTACTAGCACACTACAAACTTACACGTTATTTTTTCTTTAGGCAAAGAAAGACCTTAGGCGTGGAAACGTGTTGAAAAGTTCAAAGAAAAATTGACCATTAAATGACTTGGAATCGAACCCAAATTTCTGTCCAAGCTGTGGATCTGACCAGGGATGAGATGGTTCACTGGCCATCTAAGGAATAAAATTGGTTCCGTCGCGGATAGCTCGGTGGTCCGTCGCGGATAGAACAATATCCTTGTGAGCGGAACACCGTTTGATTTCCAGTCAGTCTTTAGCGACTGTTTTTTTATCTATGCTTTGAAAGAGTACTCAGTTAAATTATCTCCTTTATTCAAGAGTGCACAATCATTAGCGTTAATGGAGGATCATTCCACGACAAATCTGTCATCAGTGGTTGTGTCACTATTTTTTTTAAAGGGTTCTACGCTTATTTCTCCCGGGGCGACCATTTTTCAAACATGGTGTTTTTTGCTCGCGTAGCTATGTACGGAAACCTGAATAGGTACATGCATAAACATATAATGCATAAAAATATTTTTTACGTTTTAGTAGGAATTTTTCCAGTTATTTCGGTGTTCGGCTACTTCTTCTCAAGCTGATCTTGTCACCCAAATCCTAAAGTGTTCTGCAACCAGTCAAACGCAACATCGTTGCGGGCTAGTGTTTATTTGAGGATAAAGCAGTTCTTATATACATGCTTTTAAAATATATAAACACACAGAAGTATATGAAAGTAACAATGGAACAGTTCTTATATACATGTTTTTAAAATATATAAACACACAGAAATATATGAAAGTAACAATGGAATACTGTATTGTCACCCGACTTACGTCGCTGTGCAAAATTTCATCATTGTATGACGTAAAGATATGAGTTAACGTTGCAAGATTTGAGGACACGATGAACCATTGTGAATTACAGAAAAGTATGTGAAAATGCATGTGATGGTAACTATGGCACTACAAAAAGTGAAACAGTCAGAGCAAGCCTTCAGCGACCTTAAACCAGTTCCCTGCACCTCAACAAACTTTCAATTTTGCTTGGAAAATATTTATGGAGTAAAATATATTTGTCTCTCTCAAGAGGGATTTATTACAGCAAATATTTAACAGTTGTAAACAAATTCCTAAGATGAGGGAGAAACAGAAGTTTGTTCCTTTGAGTAATTCAGATAAGGTGCTACTGGACATCCGTAGCGCTAATTTTTCAGGAGCTACGTGATACTTCATTCAAAGCTTGGTCATCTTGTAAAACCTATGTAACTTGCATATCTCGTCGGGTTATTAGTAAAAGTGCCAAAGTCCATTTTCTCCAAAATTGGGATTACATACCTACGGTAATCAAAAACAATCAATCTGTGACTGGTAAAATTAACGAAATAACAAATTACAAGACTATAACAGAATATAATAAGAGATTTTACGATTCATTTGACGAACTCTGTAAATGTGACTTGGAGAGGTTAACGACAAGAACAAAGAACATAATGATGTACAGGTGGTTTTTCAAACCCGCTGGTCCGCGGTCATTATTTCAGAAATCTGCTGAAACGACTTGGGTTCCACTGTGTTACACATTGAGGAAAACCACCGTCTTAGACATGGAACCGTAACTCGCACTAAATCAGTCAGATTTATTCAATAATATTCAAATTTTCAGTCACTGTATCTCCTAATTTAATCCTTTATTATGTCGTCTGCTGTTTTCTAATTGTTCTTTAAGTTGTTGAACAAGATTTTGATAATTAGTTTAGGTATATATGTAGTTTCATATTACGACGCTACTTAAAAACTTACGCAGCTTTAACTCCCATGAATTGTTTTGTATTAAATAAACTACTTAAAAATAAAAAGTTGCAATTCCTACTGAGTTTGGCACATGCAGTGCTTCCTTGAAACCAAATTTCAGATTTTTTTTCATGAGGACCCATGTGAGATAGATATTAAAGCCTGAAACACGGCATTTTTCAGCGAAGGGCCATGTTTGATTCCCCGTAGCAAAAAGGGTATTATTCAGCGTCATGATATTTCGCATTCAGACTAGGTCTCCACGGCCTAAATTTATATTTAACAAAAATGGGAGCTTACATCCCCCCCCCCCCCCCCAAACAAAAATAAGTTTCAAAAACCAATTTTTTACAATTAGTTACCAATTATTCAGCTTAACTTTTAGAATACAGGAATTCATTTTGAGAAAAGGTACTTCCAAATCATCAAAGTACATTTCAGTAGCTAAATAAGTGGTTTTGATTTTACTCGTCTAGTTTTATTAGATATATCTGCGCGAGCGGAAATGTCATTTGACATGTTAGAAATATGGACCTTCCAAGAGCACTAAGCACAGAACTTTTTCCCCCCAAAAGTGCTTCTCATCCTCAGGCATGTAGGAACGCACGTACAAAAAATATTAGTGACGCAACCAATGTTCGTAAATTGGATGATTTGTGTAAGTGTTTTCGCAATTCCGTAACTAGCAGAATTTCCCACAAAGAATATGATTTCTCTTAGTAGATAAGCTTATTTTCTCATTCATTAATACATGTTTTGAAGTTTAAAATTCTGTATTAGGAACGACTCTGTACACTGTTAATGAGTACATGTGTATAAATTGAAAACAGGAAAGACAATTCCTCCAACTCGTGATCTACATCAAGTTAATTCTACTTCTACGTAAATCACCAACTAGTCACATGTATTACTAATTTGTGTACATTTCGGCGATTAATTTTATTTTCAAGGAATTAACTGTGGAAATTAATTCAAACTGATAGGCTTGTTCGAGCTATACTACAAAACTAGTTGAATTGGCATCCTGAAGTATGCTATTATCCATTTAGCTTAAATTGTCTTGGTGGTCGAGGTGCCTAATATACACGTCTCTTCATGTACTTTTTAAATGCATTGAGTACGGTAATCTTCCCAGTAATTTAAAAAACCTCTAGTTCTGATGAATGTAATCACCTTCGCATAGACGCGTATACTTGTCAAAAATGGCAACTTAGCATCAAAATAAATTAATTTTTTGTGTGACCACGCTTTCATATGACGAAAGCCTAACATAATTGTATCGTGGTAACTTCCCTGATCGCGTAAATATCCTCATTTCATACTTTTTTGCTATATATATGCAACCGAAAGTTCTTCGCTCACACATGTTCCACAACCTCGCGCTGTTTCTTTATGAAATATATTACCACTGGATGCTTTTTGTATCCATGTTACATGTCGAAGACATCAGTTTCATTCTGTAAAAAACCTTCCCAACCATTGACATAAATGTAAGGAAAAAAGAATAGTTATCGGTAAACACTCTTAAGGATGGACGTTATAGATCTCCCCTATCACATATTACTTTTTTTTTTTAATGGAGCTTTTTTTTGTTTGTTTTTTCCCAACCAGTTCTAATAGTTATTCATTTTTTGAAATAAGATGTCGGATTTATAGAAAACATTTTTATTGTACAACAAATACGTAAAGATAATAGCAAATTTACAGTGATACGCAATTTCATAAAGTTTTCTTCCGTACATATAAATCTCTCCATACATATTTTGTTTGGAATGCAATCCATAATGTCACGATATTCATAACATACTGACCAATACATACCTATACTTTACTCAGTAAACTAGTGCCCATAATATATTTCCTTCAGCATGATTTCTTCGAACATAAAGCGTGTAGATCATTTGCTACATAAAATATACTTTGATAAGTATTACAAAGCTCTTGAAAGACATATAACAATGACAGTTTACTGAATGACATGTATTATGAAGCTGTTTTATTGTTATTATTCAACTCTGAAACTTATCAACCTGTGGCAAGATCTAATCTTTATAGGCCTTACGTGACTCTATATGCATGAATACAAGAACAAAGTTACTATCATGAATGAGGCATCGAGAGTAATTGTTCAGTGAAAATATCTTAACCATATGAAGAGCCAATTAGACTTGAAGGACGCGAAAGAAAGATCTGTCAAGTAAAAGTTTACGGAAAGAAAGTTTGTACTTGGACATTAGATAAAGATTAAACCCACCTCTATTGCTGCATAAGTATTATATAAAGCTGATTAGAAATAAATTTTAAGTACCGGCCTTCTAACTTTGTACATGTATGTCAATGAAACAGCACCGAATGTTAATTTATTACTTCCAGTATAACTTCTCTGACATAAATCATTAGTTTTTCTTTGTATTGATACTTTGCAACGTGTAATGATTCACCTATCGTGCTTTCAATGGAAAGATGCTTTGTTTCCGATCAGTAAATATTGAACTAGCCCCAGCATTGAATGAATGAATGATTTCACTCGAATGTAGTAATGCGGAAAGATACCTCCAAAAGTCAACACAGCAATACTAGATGCAGGTAGGTGTAAAATCACTATAGAAACAAAATTGATTGTGAAATTAAAATAGCCATATAAACACAGAACCATGTACAAAAAGACAATTAACAGAGAAATGTATTAAAACTATTGACATTTCGTAAAGGTCTCACCAGTGACGTAGCCTTAAATGGTAGTGAATTTGTCAGAAGATACATACATTGGCTGTTTGTTCTTTGGATGTGACCTTACATGAAACTGACTACATTAAATTTCCTGTCAGTTGTTATATCAATTACTCCAACCTTTTCCGCTCTAAAGGCATCTGTAAAGCAGTTGTTAAAAACTGGCTTCCTATATTCATAACATGGATCAATGTCAACAAATGGAACGGAATTAACGTAAATAAAGTGTATAGATTTCAAGTTAGTCTACAAAAATAAGGTAAAGCAGATGTAATTCCTATTTTATGTATTAACATGAAATTAAAATTAAATATATTATTTCGTATTATAATCTATTTCATGTATAATTTAAAGATCGGTTACCAATTCAGAGATTAGGCCCAGATGACACACAACTCGCTGAAAAGACACTAATTTATATCAATGAAATAATACCATTGTTAAACAGACATTCATCGATAAAGTAACCATTTAATTTTTAAATTATTTTACAAGAATACATTATGCTAACAGGCAATAACAAAATATAATCCTATGCCTTCATTGAATATCCTTTATACTCACACTGTGACATCTTTTAATAGCATAGATAGTAGTGATGTGCAATCGATCTAATCTCTGAGGGGAGAGAAACTAAACAAAGTCAATATTGCTGTTATCAAGACTGTTTCTGCTGTCGCATTTGCATGCAGATCACTATAGCCTCACTAGAGGCAAACAGAGAGTTCAGTCACGAGACTGCAGGTAATATCTGTCCTATTACAGCACATGTCACTTAGCCCATGACTGGAAATTATACAATTTCCAGAATGGTAAGTTGCAATGGGCTTCCATAGAAAAAAATGTAATGTGCGTCGAAAAGTGCATGATTACAGCAAATGCTCTGTTAGTGAGAAATTGTGTGCCTAATTAGTTGAAGCGACATTTCTTTCTTTCGTCCTACTGCGCTACGCTACTGGTCACACCATTAAAGCATCGTAACACGTACGCTTTTCCACCAATTCGAACTCTTGGGAGACGTACGGACCAAAGTACCATCTTATGCTCTTCGTCCTTACTTTCGACAGTTTCTTTTAAAACAGAAATGGAAAAGTCATTACTGGAAATAAGTTTATTACTGAACAAAGGATTATAATGTGGTGAAAAATTGAAGTGAGACTATCCAGTAATGGAAACAAATATATGATAAGAAAAAAAAAAAGCACGACAAGGCAACAAAACTATCATTTCCTCCATTCATGTCCCTTCATAGATAAGTGATATATCGACCTTTTTCGCAAATAAATGTGAGGATATAGAACTAGGAAGGTCTTAACTACTGATGTTAATATTCGTTTCTCTATGTTGGACTTAAACCGGAGAAATGTTTTAAGTATTGTTTCTTAAGTCAGACAGTGGCCTGCTTTATCTTATTACAGCATCAGAAGGTATGGTATCTCCCGACAAGAAGTTGTTTAGTTAGAACTTACGTGGGCACTGTTCGAATTCTTTAGACATCTGAAACATCAGTCAAGATAGATAACCCATTATGGTAGTTAAAATACTTGTAAGTATAAACTCCCAGAATGTGAATAGACAACTCTCCTTGCAGTCAAGGTATTTGTGTTTGATTCGAAACCAAAGTGGCTAGGATCTTAATTTAACTATGTCGTTCTTGGAAATCATCTACGTGATTTAAATTTCTTCAAACAATATACATTAATAATAATGTGTTTAAGTAATTCTTCCTTATTACTTTCATTAAAAAAAAATATATATTATTATTTTGTGTTAGTTAAATAAACTATTAACAAATACATTCGAGTAAAAGTAATGACCTCACATCACTACTATAAGCTCCGCAACAAAAAAACAAAAATCTCGGTTCTTGAAGAAAGAATCTTGGAATACAAATACGTGAGTCGACCGATGGGAAATGAGCCTAGATAGGAAGGAATAATGATTGTGAAATAGCATTTCTGTGGGTATACTTATATGGTTCCTCGTTACTAATTTTTCCCTGTGTTTAATACGGACTATTGCTGACTGCTGGTGACATCGTAACCGAAACAGAATGGCGACATCTACACAAATGGACTGGAACTGTGGAGAAAGGGGGTTATCATTCAAGGATACCCATGATATGCAGCACATGTTGGGAAGGAAAGCATCATCCTACGTCACCGTGAAACGTTGAGTTGCGGAATTCAGGATAGCCCGGGAAAGCAATCTCTTCATGAAAGATCAATGTGTGACCACAAGAACGATCGACAAGCAGGTTGGAACATGTAGAGCACATCACTGAGCATGAGCTGCACGTAAGTCAAGTGTTAGCACGCTGGATTTCCAGCAAATTGAATGAGAACCACAAACTGCGCGTGTGACATTGAAAACATTCAACAATTGTACTTTGAACTATTTCCCCATCCACATGATTTGGTGCCCTCTAACATTTTTTTTTTTTTTTGAGATGATGAAACAGATTTGTGGTCGCCATTTTCATACATACGATGCACTGATAAATGAGGCGGTGCAGCGGACTAAGGTACAAGAACCTTCTTTTCTTTCTACAGGTATCCAGTAAGTCAAGTGCATGCACCTGCTAGGGGACTACGTACAAATATCCTAAAATCTTAACTTTCCTACGCCGCCACCTTCCTAAGTAGACTCCCTTCCCATCAGCCAACTCTCGTATATCTAAACTTAATAAAAATAACTTTTCATCACACAGGTGGACATTGCTACAAAGAACTCATTTTACAAAAGTTAAATAAACTTCTGAATCGCTAGTAGCCAACTCTTAATGGAATTTCATTACAGGTACCTTCAAATTACAACTCCAAATATTGTACAGATAATAAACATCATTATGCTTTATACAAACACATAAAAAATGACTAGGACTGTTAGTTTTCGTTCTATGTATAAAGCTACGAATGAACTCACGCAGTGACATTACCCATAATCATTATTATAAGTTAAGCATGCCTGTGGGCTTAGGTAGTTATAACCAGTAAAACAAATTAATTATAGCTATCCCTGGTTGTCTCCTTAGGGTTGGGAACAATACTATATATAGATATATTGAAAGGGGGAATGCTGTAGTGATGGCCGTCTGACTGCGAGATTCTTAATTATTAACTGGAATACATTCACTTGAAGGGTTCAGTTCCATAGCAATGGATTTATATAATCAACACTTAAAATGAAGACACTACCCTGTGTTACTTAAAATTAATTTTTCCACAGTTCAGAAAATGTGAGTTAATTATGGAACACGTGTAAGATTTTCACAACGTATGACCGACATTTTATTAATGTCATGACCGTTTTTGTAGTGGAAATTATAATTAAAATCGCCTGACAATATTGGCAGGAAGGCTAATGAAACGATCGTTCGGTTCTAACTAAATACACAACGAATATCTGGTAAGAGTTTTATCAATTATGCAACCTTTATTTTATATTTATTACTTCCAACTTATATAAATTTAAACAAATATTAAGAAGAAGAAGTGTTTTGTGTAACATATTATTGGCCCATGCAAACAAGAGTACACAGAAACAGACCGTACAAATGCTATGTCCAGACTTCACTTGTATGTATACACTATGGGTGGATTTCATTAAGCTTCGTTAAATACTGACGAATTGTTAAGTAGCTTTAAGAGTTTTACTAACAATTCTTAACGAAGGTTGTTAAAACCCACCATATGGGATTTCACCTACTTGTCCTGTTTCACAAAGCACTCCCAACAAATGAACTCAAAGAAAAAGATAATGAAACAGGTGCTACAAAGTAATTAAGACTTATTGCATACGAAAACCTTTATTAACAGAGCGAAGGTGCAAGAATTGTGTAGTACTTTTTTACAACTGAAAGAAGGGAAATTTTACATTATAAATTATCATGAACTTTACATGAGATTCGTGTTTACTACCTCAAGATACATTATTTATCAGGCCTATTTAAATACATCATCAATGTAATTAATACAGATAAATACTACATTCAACTTCCCTTCCTTACATACAAAATGTTTCGTTCACATAAGAAAGATACGGATATTCTAAAATATTCACATTAATAATATACAGTTCATCAAACTCAATATTTTACACAAATTCTGAAGAATGTGTACAGTCAGCATGTTCAACACTAATCGCCACTACTGACACTCTTGAACTTCATAAATATAAGACTGTAGCAAAAAAGAAATGCTCAACAAATCTATCGAATGGATCCAAACGAAGATAACGATGTAGCCCCACGACAGTTCAAGTTCCCATCTACGTTACATGCCTTCTGAATTGCTCGTAAAGCATCAATGATTATTTCTAACTACAAGGCATGATCCCCTTTATAAATAACTTGTGTTTCCTGTACTATTTGTACACGTCAATCTGTTGAATTAAATAATGGCAGAATCAATATGGCATACGACAATGACATCGTAAGTAAAAACAATACTGTGCTTGAAACAAAATACGGAATATGCAAATACAAAATCATACAGCTTTAGAATTATGCACACTTCACATGTTCCCAACCCTAAGCTTGGAGATACAGAAAACAATACTTCTCTAGAAAATTACAATCCTTTACAGTACGTCAGTATTTTTGACACTATGTAAAAATCTTTGGTATATTCTACAATGTTTAAATGGTGACTACAAGACGACCACGATCAAAAAATACTATCAAAACATTCCGTCGTGTATACCAATGGGAACTAAAATAACAAGAAAAAGTATGACATTTCGAAGTGCCAACTTCCAGTCTGCTGGCACAGCATACGGTAGTAACACTCTTGTTATATGATGAATTTCATGAGATGCACAAACAAACACGAAAGAAGTCACCATCACGTTCACAACTGGATAGCTCGGAACTAATACCAGTACACCATGAATATCAGCAGCCTGCCATATATGGTACTGGCTAATGAAAAGTTCCAATGATATGCGACCAAACCAACCAAAAAAACTGGAATATCTAGTTCTTAACACCCCGGAGATGTTTCGAAGAACAATGTATGCTATTATCTGAAAGAAAATAGTTTTGTTAAATATGCTATGGAAAATGTCTATGCATGATATTCAAACAGCAGAAACAGAAAAAGATTGAAATAAATTATGTTACAACGTATACAAGAAATATTAAAATATGGTGAAAGATATTTGAATGTGCATTTAGTATAAGTACATGAATGAAATACATTAGCGTTCCGCAAACTGTTTTCAAGTGCGGACCAATTTTATTAGGAGGTTTTACGGTCCACCATTCTCTTACACTCTCTCAATGTAATTTTTAGCATTTTCTTATGTTTTAATTATATACCAGTATACTAATATTTTTCAAACAGTATTAATTGTCGACTCCAGAAGCCAAGGGATATAAGTGACATAGACGAATAAAAAAACTTCGACATAATGTCACGTATATGATCCGAAATATACGTGACAAAATTGTCATATTTTGTTCAAGGAAACCTTGGAATTTAATGTCTCAATGTATAAAATATGACCATTTTATTCACATATATTTAGGGTTTCATAAAGATTACCTCACTTTTTTTTATTCGTCAATGTCCATTAGCTTCTGGACCCCCTTAATTTTATATTAGGATTAATAGTAGGAAGAAACTACATATTCGTTTTAATAATGAAGGGTATCAAGAATATTGCCTAAGTTCATAAGCCATTTATTTATTAGAATAACATTGTATTATCTCTACCTTCGTTGTATACTTCACCCTCAAAAAAATTCTCACCGAACAGGCGCGCTTAGCCTCACACGAAAGAGCGAGCATATAATTCCCAAACTTTTGAACAGTCAGTCAGTTTATTCTTATGGGTCCAGGCGAAACGAGTCTTTCTGATTGTCATCTATACTGTGTGATACGCAATTCTCTTGATTTTTTTTCGTCTTTCTTGATTAATATTCAATCAAGTCTAGACTCAGAGGACAGACCTCGAGGACCACAGTTTGCGGAACGCTGGACTACACGTAACACCAATCAATTTCAAAATAACCGCCTTCTGCACACACACACACACACACACACACACACAGGTTCTGAGTTGTGCTGGCCACTTGTCTATTGCAGTACGCACTGTAACCATAGAGAAATCCGCCAATGCTGACACTAACAAACTATCTTCTGTGGGATGCCTGGTTCCAAGCGATGCCCTGATCAGTTCGTAGTCCAGGGGGCAAGTTAAGGTTGACAGACGGCCAAGCAACTGTGGCGATGAAGTCAGGCACATTGTATTGAAGCCACTCCGGCGCCAACTTTGCCTTATGGGTGGAATCTTGTCAGAATGCACTTCACATTTTTGAACAAGATGTTGCCCAGGTCTTTCGCAATTGGCTCTAACACGGTGTTTTCGTATACTCGCAAAAATAAAGACGTGTTACACAAGGATAACTCCCCCCCCCCCCATGACTGAGGAGGGATGTTGGCCTTTCTGCACTTTTGAAGTATTGCCACGTGTTTCCTGAGAGTTCGACGCATACACTATCATTTTGGCGAATGAAACGCTCTTCGATAGTGAACATTTTTTCGTCCGTAAAGATCATTCTCTGATGACCATTGTTAGCGTACCGCTCGCTGCAACAGTCGTTTGCATGTCAACACCTGCCAGACGTGGAATCAGGAAATGTCCGGAAGAACGACGCTACGTTTCGAGGTACCACTGACTGCTTCCCGACAGGATTCCGCTGAATACGAGACACCACCGCTTTCTTAACAGCTGTTGTTATCCTTACACTTTCATGGGCGGTCTTTCTATTTCTACGAACATAATAAGCGATACACGAACATTCCACTGATTTTTAAGGGTTGGAACATTCACTAGCTGATTTTCCAACCCTATGCAGCGCTATTATAGCTATTCGTAATCTAACACACATTTTGAAGATCACAGATAGGTAACTTCCAATGCCTCATGTTGCCTTTTAGCACACAGGAAGTACGATTTTTATCTCAAGTATGTAACAGTATTTATGGTAAGACTAGGTAGATATAGTAGGCCTATGAAAATCAACTTGAACGTACACTTGTCGTATCAAATAAAATAAACAAGCACGCATCAACATATTTTCAACGACTTCAGTTTACTCTTGATTACAGAAAATAAGTAAGTAATCTCTGACCCAAGATAAGTAACTAATTCAACAATTTCAAATAATCAACATATTAATCAAAGTAAATTTAAGTTTTTTACAAGATTCCCACTTATTTGGACAGAAGAATTCCCTTACTTTTCCAGGTTACTATTCACAAATTTTCATGTCATTATTGGCAACATGGCGGCTTCTTATCACCACTTCTGTCTATTTTTCAGTCCTATTATGTGGCGAAGCCTTTGGCAAAACGCTGCAACCTTTCTGTGTGTTTGACGTGCCCGTACATTATAGTATATAACATTTTTCCTGCCTCATTTTATCATTTATATATAGAAAGGAAGCTCATAAGGGATCCACAAAATTAGCAAAACGTAATATAGAAGAAAGAATATATTTATGTTTCATTGGAAATACATCGAGCTCGGCACGAATATGGGATTTTAACCTGGCACCTGGCACCTTATGGGATTTTAACAGTCGCATACCAAGAGGAAGGGGGATCATTGTTATCGGGTCAAATAACCTAGCCCAGCCTGGTTATTTGTTAATAACTTCTGTAATTTTCTGAGTTATGACTTGAAACTTGGTGACATTTAAACTGTCCTTTCCGGACATAACCGCATAAAAACTTCTCTCCCCACCAAATAGGAGGACAACAAATATACTTTTTATTGCATGCCCATGAATTCCTTAGCATATACATGCGTTTTTCCGTAAAAGCGTAATTTATTTTGCTGTTGTTTATTCAAATTTCCAGTAGACGGCAGAAGAGTCTGTCAAGATGGTAACATATTTTAGAAGATCACGTAGTTAAATTTTACACAATAAAATATTGTCATTTTCTTTTTATTTGCACTAATCTTCATGCACCAAGTACATCTCCTCCAGACACACGGCCAAGGAAGACGATATTACCATTATGAAGTGTCAAAGTGTTGTCTGCAAAAATTGTATTGAATTTGCTGAAGTAAACAAATTATGTGTAATAATTCTTTTGCAAATAACCACTAATTTAGTGAATTTAGCAAGGCACATTCTAGTATAAATTATACTAATATTATTATCAACCGTTTTTACAGAAAAGAGAACAGTGGCGGATTCAGGATTTTAATGAGCAGGAGGCGTATGTGGAACAGACTAGGGATATTTTTCCGCTACGTGAATGTGGTACTATACATTTATCATATTTGACCTCATATTGCTTACTTTTATCGTGAAATTTAACACCGTGATCTTCAAAAATTAATATTTGGAGATAAATTACGTTGGATGGGGGAAAATCTGGAATTTTTTATAGTAAAATTGTTGAAATAATGCTATAAATCAAAGCATTTTTCAATCCAGAGGGCGCGTGCCCCTCTCTAGATTCGCCACTGATAGATAAATTAGGTCGGTTCGGAAACAAATCGAAACAATTTCTTCTATAAATTGTTCAAATAATGCTACAAAAAATAAAGCATTTTTCATTGAGAGATAACTTAAAATACATATTTTTGCCCTATATCTTTCTAAGATATTCAATTACACATATCTTGCCGGATTTCTTATTTGTAACGCGAATTACAATGATCAGAGATCTGGAGTTCGGAGCTGTGACCCCCCACCCCTCTGCT
>JAGDQP010000833.1:47892-64052 GCA_022664845.1 Lepisma saccharinum
ATATAAATACTAAGTACTTCATCTGATTATTTAAAAATAATACGCGCAGAGCCTCTTTAGAAATATTCATCCGCACATGCAAAAAAGATATTACTCACGAGTCAGTACTGTAGCGACGTTTCAATGAAACTTAGATGTAAGACTACGGATCGAAAATGCGAGACACACTCAGGGGTAAACTTGAGAATTGATCTGGGTTCAATTCTCGGTCAGCCATGGCACTCAATTGTTTTGTCAATTTTTCCACATTA
This sequence comes from Lepisma saccharinum, assembly GCA_022664845.1. Taxonomy (NCBI): domain Eukaryota; kingdom Metazoa; phylum Arthropoda; class Insecta; order Zygentoma; family Lepismatidae; genus Lepisma; species Lepisma saccharinum. Next base: position 48,144 of record JAGDQP010000833.1, read on the forward strand.
TGTTCGCATCACGATTATTGTGAATAATATATTTCTCTCTAACGGTGAAAGTTCTTCAATACTTGCACAAAATGAAGAAGATTAAATTAAAATTAACTATTACTGCAATTACTATAATAAAACAAGAACAGAAGCAAGTATATTTGTATTACAGAGCTCAGAGTCATATCCATTCTATTGCAGCGTAGGCCAAAATATTAAAAGAAAGTGATATCTTGGACACTATGTAAGAATTAAGAATTTCCATAAATTGAAAGTATTTAGTCTTGCAATTTATGGAATTCTAGGCATAGTTTAAGAATTCGACAAATCAAAATATAAAAATTGCATAAGAAAACTTTTCTACGCTCTTATTCTGCGAAGGTACTACAGTGGATAAAAGTTTAATAACTATTCGCAAAAACTTTCCTTTTTTTTACTATTACATAGCTATTTTTTCCTAGAACCAATTCTGTGGTTATGGGTAGCCATAAGACAAGAATGTTTAGACTTCATAGAACATTTACGGACTCCGACTGCGGAGTTACTATATATTTTACTGTTGTTAAATATTAGATATGTATAAAGAAAATGCAACTTTTAATTTAAGTCAATTTATTATGGGAATTCGAGTATGGTGTTCACGGTGTCTCATTGATCTTTTCTTTATAAATTACCACCATTATGATCAGGTTTAGTATATCTAAGCTCAGGAAATATTTCTGATAGTAATTTAAATTAGATTAAAAATGCACTATTTCTGAAAGATTCAAATATGGTATATCACCAATACCGAAAATTTTCACAACGTCTGGGAATTACTATCATTACGCTGCCAATAATGCACATTAACACACAAACAGATAATAATAATAAACTTTAAAAAAAAAACTTGTTCTGGTGGCAAAAATGATGGTTTTATTACAGTGTGTTCCCCTTACTGTAATGTTCGCAACATTACGACAAAATTGTTTTTGATAACTTGATAGCACAATATAATGATGCACAAGTGAGCACGAAGAAAGAAAGAAAAAAGCTTATAGTAATCGATATCGTTTATAACGATAAGTTTTACTTCTGCTTCATCCGCATGATGAGGTGTTTCTGACCGGAGGCAGAGGTGAACTGATGAATGTTTTGCCTTCCACTAGATCTCACATATTATACAGCAATTCCCACAGATCTAAGGTAAAACATGCAATTCCTCTCACTCATACTTACAGGCACGAAAACAACGTAGGAATGGATCTCGTTGCACTCCAACTTGTTACGACAGAGGAATGAGAAAGCAGTATAACTTCCTATTCCAAGAAGAGAAATCAAAGTCGCTGACAGAGCAATTCCTGGTGAAAATAAGTTGCTATGATTGTTATCATCCACTAGGCTGTATCTCTGTGCCAGTAAGAACGCGAACGCAAATATCATTCCATATGAAGTGCTACGAAGGAAAAGAAAAGAAACTTTAAAAAAATTAGTTTCACTTAAGGCTGCAGATTTTCGTCACACTGCAAAATTTTAACCCACTGGTTTATATGGAGAGCTGCTTTACTCACCTCATTTCAGAATAGTAATATTTTTATATAACTGCATTTGGTGAGCTCGTACAACTAAAACTGTAAAATTAATACCAGAAATCATCCTCGAGTGTCAAGAACATTATATTTAAATGTAAGTATGTACATAGAGAAGAAAGTAATAAAAGAACTGTTATATACAAGGATATGTTAAAGACTTTGTTTACATACTACGACCTACAGGTTTAGAAATTTGTAATCTAATGTTTTCCAAGTGTGACCAGATCATATGTTAAAGATTTAATTTTACGATATTTATTTAAATTTATTTATTACTAAGTATATTTTGTCCATTGTTTAATATCATCCTGTATGAGCTATCAATGTTTATTTGTTGGGTGTAAACATGTATGAGATTGAAATTTTTCCGATCTCGTCATTCATATATATCAACTGTAAATGTAAATTCAGTCGCTTTATCAACCGACCCCCAACCATGAAACAGCAGTATGAAAAGCAAGCGACAGCACCTTTGTCACTGGTTGCTGGTGACCTATTCCAATAAAAACATTCTGCTGCTGCCATCTTTAGTAAATAAAAAGATACAACTCAAGTAATTTAGCAGCCGTTTAACTGCATACCTCAACTTTTAAGTACGGACATTGTTACACATTACAGAAAGCTGCAATTGAGGAGGTATGGACAACCAATATTGCAAGAGCACTGTCACCTTATTTCAAAACCACGTGAGATGTGAGTGGAGTCAGGCCGGTTGATACAACGATCCGATAATAATAGTCGGACTAGAATCTTGTCGCGGATTGCGATGAAGTCCTGTAATCAAACCTTCGTGGTGGCGAGACAGTGTGCTGAAGGAAGAGTAACGAGTGATACCATATGGTAGGTAGTATATTGGAGTTGACGCGGAATAAGTGAGATCAATACCCTGACTTTTGTAGTATTTTTTTCCTGGCCATCGACATTCTGATATTGGGAAAACCATTAAATTTCTTTTATATTTGTGCGCCCTCCATCATCTCTACAGCCGCCCAGCATTTCAACAATATAATTTGTCATAAAGAACAATAATAACAAAATAACATCAAATATTAGACTAGTAACAATTTGTTTCCTTTATTCCGTGTCTTTAATAGGAATAAGAATGGCTCAGTATGGAAAACAACAATTCCTATACTTGTAAACATTTCTGTGGAACTTCCAACCCTAAATTTGTTAAGCAGATCAGAATACAATGAAATAATATTATTTCTAACATTGATCATGGAAATTGGTCTCACTTATTCTACGGCAACCCTGTTCTTTATTTTTCTAAAATTTAATTCTGCACTACTTCCTAAAGCACACAGGTATCAACTGGAAAGTTAGAATACTTTGACAAAGGCCAAATACAGATAAACAAACGATTTATACTACTTACACAGAAAATTTCATTATTCTATTAAATTACACGTACTAAACACATTATTTTGCAAGTATAAAGATAGTAAAACCTAAAATGATAGAATCAATGAATGTACTTACGTGGATCAGCTCCCAGTGTTTTTCGTAGGTGTGCATTGCTGCCCTAATTGGCGGTGTGTATAATTTGTAAACGGACACTGCACAAGAGTGCTATTTATCAATGTTTGTGTGGATCTGACCCCAGCCACTAGCTATAGTACTTCCACAAAATTATGTTTTTACATACGAATAAATATATAAATTTCAATTTGTAAATATATAAATTTCAAAGTAAGTTACTTACATGGATCAGTTCCTTGCGCTTTCGTACGAAATACGAGAAACTTACAGAAGTGGCCACGTTCAACTTCGCATTGAACCTACCAACCAATTCTAAATCAATTCCTAGCTGATTCGTTCATCTTAGCCCTTTCTATGACAACTATGGCGTCATAAGCATTTTGGGTCATACCTCAGGAACAGTACAAGACACCGAAAAGATTTTAGCTGCGCCAGATATAGTTGGACCATTGCACAACATATTGAAAATTTGTTGCCGTAAGTGACGCTCTAAATATGGTGAATTTTGTAGTTTTCATATTTTCCTCTTCGAAAACTTGCCTAAATAAACCAATGAGCAGATTTTTACGCAACTCTGGAGTATTACACAGGGATACAGATCTTGCATATTACATGAGCAATTACTCCCCTAAAGAGATGATTATTCCAACCAGATGTCACTTGTTTCTCTACGACAAATAGGTTCTGAGATGAGCTTCTCTCAAAATGACCGTCAGAAACATTTGACTACTTTTGGGTATAACTGCCTAACTATCGATCCGAATATTCTGAAACTTGACTAAATAATGTACTAATACCTCTAATATGAGATGAATGTGTTGGAAATCCCACCTGGTTTATCTGAGGCTCAGTTCGGGATAAATGGAGCCAAAAGGGCATCTTGTCGGGGGCGGGGGATTTTCCTTTTCCCGCCACTTTCCATCTAGGAGTTATCCCCTATAACTTTAGACCATTTCATTGCATGCTCCATAACAAATAAACTGAGGTGTCATTCACTATCCTTCTATAATTACAATGGAGATAACACAAACAAAAAAACATACGACGCACCCAAATTTTTGCCCCACTTTACCGTACGTAAAAAAATTCCCCGGAGATATCTGTTGGAGGAATTTTCCCGAAACTACACCAGTGTACAGAAGTAGGATGGATGGCCTAAAAAAACAACACAAGTTCGACCCCGTTTCAAAATGTTTTTGAAAAACGTAATTAAAATTATAGGTTGTTCCCCCATCTCTCATTGTATGCAGTTAGCCACGATATATAGGATAATTATATGCATTGGTCCAAGCCACAAAAACGAGCCCTAATTTACTGTTCCATGTGAATTACAACCACAGCTACAATCATTCAAAGTAAAACCTATGCAATAACGCAGACGCTGTCGTCCAGAAAGGGTTACAGTAACTCTAGGCTGTGATACTTATAATACGAATGTGTTGAAATCTGTGTGTATTTGAATATCAACCTAATATGTTAGTAAAGCACGTAACTCACGAACCTCTATACAAATAATAATAATACCTGTATCGATCTAGTTTCCACCTAAACCACCACTGATGTATATCATCATCTGTAGTCACAAAGAGTGCTTTCCACGGGCGCGTCACAAAAACTTTCTCAAAGAATACCTGAAATAAGTATAAGAGTTAGTTGAAACATACAGTTTATTTATCACAACAAGCGAACGTACTCAGTCATTTCAAACACTGAAACTGTTAAGTATTTTATCCACTTTATAAAAATTAACCTTTTGTATGCGGGAGGCTCTTTTCAAATAAACTTTATTTACCTGGGTGTTGATATCAGACTCCGTACATTTCTCTGGAATTATAATAAAACTGCTTTTCTAATATTGTTTTTTCAACCTTGTTATGGTTTCACTTATCAATTTTATTTGTGGAAAATGTAAACAAAGAAATTAGGTGACATTAAGGACAGAACATAGTGTAATGGAATTTGATGTATGGGACTAATGTCTGAAGGATCCAACGGCTAAATCAGGGAGAAAATGTGTACAATAAGCGATTTGAGGGAAGTATATAAATTCAAAGGAGCGGGAAAAAAATAACACAAAGATCGGTGACTATACACTACACGGAACATTGTCTAAAGGGTTTTAACGAGACCGAAAATCAGAAGGTCTCTATATAAACGGTGCTTGCTTCAATCCAATAATGGTACAGAATGCAACAATGTGCGGAAAAGGAAATAACTGGTGGATACTATAGAAGCAACTTGCTCACAACTGATACAGCAGAACGTTTTACCTTACCACTCTTGGTTCCTCCCAAAGATGTAACTTTGAAACGAACGGTGCATGGTGACTTGCCTTTTTTAGGGAAAGAATTTAAGAAGACAAAAGTGACATAATGTTACCTTAATTCAATAAGAAGCCTTAAAAGTGTTCTAGAACAGTATATCATCTTTACAACACATCAGGATAACAAAGCATAAAGTCACATACAGGGTCTCCGTATAATGACTATACCAAACAGACAGTTCTAAAGTGACCTAGTAGAAACTTCGGAAGCGGGAATTAAAGATTTATAAAGATACAACGGAATCTTCAAAGGCATTACCAAGATACTTCAACAATTCACAAAACTGGAACAACTTTCATGTAAAACGGTGTCAGCGATTGTGTGCGTCTGCGAACCTTCTCCTTTATTCCAATTTACCCCTTAATCTTCGTTCTACCCCTGAAGATGTTCTCAAGAGAGGGTGAAAATACGTTAATGAAAAAAAAAATCGTAAACAGTTAAGCCTCACTTTACAGTCATCAAAATTAACAAGCACTCATCAATCAATAGTTAATGCAATTGATAATAGTGTGTTTCAGAACCTGATTTAATAATTTAATTTTCAAAAATACCTTTTAAAAAAAACTTGGATGGAAAGAAACGAAACGAACGTTTTAATACAAGAAACACAACTACAATTGGTTGATAATCTTCAGGGATTAATGGTGGAAGGCACCTCAACAATACCCATTCCTTTAAAAAAGAGGGTATAGTTGAAAATGCACCAACTGAGGATGAAATCTGAAGACGAACGTTCTACTCACAAGTTTTCGGTTTCAAATATAATGATACTTACACGGGAAAAGCAACTTTCCAGAAACTGAACAGTGTTCCAATAAAAAATAAACTAAGTGATAACCAACTCTGAGAAATTGACATAAAACCACGATTGTGAAATGATCAACCATACTGTAGTTTCAATTCCACGGAAGTGTGTAGGTATCGCAATTAACAGAATGATAGTAATTCTGTAATGTTTATTAGGAGTTTCAGCTGAATAAAGTTCTATTAGAAACGATGATGGCACAGAATATAGATCAGTGTTATGACCATACTTGGTTATGGATCTTGGAGGTTCCAAACTGTACCATAAAACAGGAACATGACAACTACATTCAGGACTCCCGAAATGAACAGAAATTTCATTAAAAGCATGTTCAAAAGGGAAATCGCAATCATTTAAGGAGAACAAACCCTTCTGTACGAACCATTTTAAAAATAATAAACTTTACTATCTGTTATATAATGTCTAGCTTCATCGGCCCAAGCCAAAGATACCGAACCACCGCACATACAATTCAACTCAATTTAATCAGTCTTTGTATATAAGATCAGTAATGTTTGATAAAATACTGAACAGATTATACAACAAAATGATACGGTAAACCAAACATTATTTCCGTACTTGTTTTCCTCACTTATTAATATCAACCATTAACCTTCACCTTGTAGGTAACTCTTGCTCTTGATTATAAAGATCTGTAAGAAATTGATTGATACAAAAATTCGACACAGGTTGCTGTTGCTTTTTTATGATGAGTATAATTTTCTACGTACTTCTACATTCTACACACAATGGTTTGTGTAGCTAGGTTCTTAAAAGTATGTTTTTGCTCTCTGATGGCAAGCGGAAAGGAACTGTTTTCTTGTTCTGATACTAACTACAGGATTGAATTCTGCTTTTATGAAAACAAGTCAAAACTATACATCCCAAGTACGGTTGGAAAAAGAAAATATTTTACATGGACTTTTAGTGACTATGGACTTCGGCCCGTCACAATTATATGAATGCAACTCAGTTTAAAATTCACATACATCCATGCCAGCAAGCCAGGCGTAGCTCAGTGGTAGAGCGTTGGCGTAGCATTCAGGTCGTTGGTTCGTTCCCAGCGGCCAACCATCCTGACTGAGGATTTTCCTCAGTCACATCAAACAAATGCTGGGAAGCAAACTTCAACATAGGCCCTGACCGACACCTTCCCGAATTCTTTCCCCTCCACTATCCTGTCCTGAGCCTTAAATACCGAAAGCCTTAGAAATTTATAGTAAATCCATGCCTCAGGCGGCATTTGAACTCGTAACCTCATGAACGGAGGTATAACGCTCTAGTCCACACGGCTACCAAGGCCGACAAGAACGCTTGAATGTACTTTCACTCACTTAGGTTGGAATTCAGTACTCATCTCAATGGAACCCTGTCCTTAGTTTATGTGCGGTTCATTTTCAGCATGCAAAACGGAACATTTTCTTGCCTAGCCAACTAGTGAAAGCTTTCCAATCGATGTGAGCGATGCCGGTTTGGTACCCGGTGGCGTACACCAATTTTAGTGTTGACCCAAGATCGTGATGTTGACCTGGGAGTTATGTGAAGAAGTGGTGGACTTCGGTCTCAAAGCCAGATAAAGCATCGATGGAGACTAACTGCGTCTATCACGTGACACCCTCTTTGAACGAAATGAGCCTAGCAGGCCAAAGTTCTATATGGCCTGTACACCCAAGTTGTTGTTTTCCAATTTTGAATTAATTTTGAGATTTGTATATTTAGTCCAATCATATTGGGGTTTTCCCTGGAAATAATCCCCTAAAAAGAGATTCTTCGCATATAGTACTAGTGCTCAGTAACAACATATCAAAAATCAACACTTGTGCATGCTGTGCTACGGCCGCCACCTTGGAAAATGGCGGCCGATTTTCACTTTTTTCATAATACCTTCGTAACCGTTGGAAATATGAAAAAAAAAATAACATCCTTTTGGTTCTTTTAACTTTGGTCCTATCTCTTATGGTTTTCGAGAAAAACTTAAATTAACAATAAAATTGATTATTTATTTTCTTTTTCTTTCTTTTAAGTTCTGGTAGTTTACCATGGAAATCACTTTTAACATGTAGATTAATCTTCAAGATGAGAAATTTAATCAATTGTTTAGTTGAAATACAATATATTTTCTAATTTTTCAATTTTGGGGGTGCCCTTTTCAATGAATCATATATGCGAAAAGCGACAAAATCCTTTCTAGTGAGTGACTTCCAATAAGAGGACCAAAATATTATTCCTAAACGGGAATGCATTTATGTCGTCGATGGAGGATACTTCTTACACTGTGTAGTGTGGCCAAGATAAGTATATGGTGATGATGTAGACGCTTGCAAGTCATATATGAATGCACATTTTGGTAATCACACTGTTACCATCTTGGATGGCTATCCAGACCAGCCAACAACTTTAAGGTAGAAGCACACATGCTACGCTACAGAAAATATGTTTCTGATGTTCAATGTAATAAACACATTGATGTTACTCATACGCAGTCTGATTTTTTGTGTAATTCTAAAAATAAGAAGGCTTTTATCACTTTGCTTAAAGCCACCTCAAATGGATATGAAATACATCAAGCAACAGATGATGCTGATATACTGATCACTACAGTAGATCTGCAACGTGCTACAGATACTGAGAGAGTAGTTGTTGTTGCTCAAAATACAGACATTTTAGTTTTACTAGATTCACCAATGAAAACATTTGGTTATTTAGGCCTCAATCTGGTTGTAAAAGAGTACTTTCAACATATCTAAAGAACAAGAGATCCATCGCCAAGTCAAAAATGTCCTTCTATTTTGTCATGCAATGTCGAGATGTGATACCACTTCCCGTCTTTTTAGAAAAGGGAAGGTAAAGTCTCTAAATCTATTGAAAAAAGAAGAATGGCTTAGAAATTCAGTACGTGTTCTTAACGTCAGAGATGCTACTAAAGACCAAGTTACAGGTACAAGAGAGAATTTTTTCATTGCTTTGTATGGTAAATCAAAAAATAAAACATTATATGAGCACAGATTTTACATGTACCACCAACATACTGTAAAACAAGCTGCAAAGTAATTTTGATTTAGCCACGCTATCCCCAACATCAACTGCTGCTCCCCAACACAGCTTTCGTGTATATCACAACTTCAGAAGTGAATTAGTGGCTTGGGAATTATTTGAATCCTTGTCAGTGGGGATGGAGTTTGGTAGGCAGATCACTAGAATCTATACCAACAACTCTTCCGCCAGCACCAGAAAAAATCATGCACTTAATATCTTGCAATTACAAGAACTGCTATGATTCTGGTGAGTGTGAAAGAGCAGGCCTGCTCTGCTCAGCAATGTGTGGTAAATGTGAGGAATTGTCATGTGAGAACTCGCCAGTGGTGGACATAGATGAAGCAGACATGGAAATAGTCGAACTCGACAAATAATCAAAATTTAATACTTATTAATAAATAATTCTAGTATCATTTGAACAATTTTTAATTTTCCTAATAAAACACAGACTATTATTCTAGTTTTAAAAAGCAACAACAAACAGACACAGACAAGAGGGCATAAGACTGATTAACTTTCTCATCTTGAAGATTAATCTACGTATTAAAAGTTATGTCCATGGTTAACTTCCAAACACTTGAAGAAAAATATATATATATGATTTTTAATTTATATTTTTCTCGGAAAACCGTAAGAGATAGGACAAAAGTTATAAGAACCAAAAAGATGTATTTTTTCATGGTCTTTTAACTTTTGTTTGAAACATGTTTCATATTTCCAACGGTTTTCGAGATATGATCAAAAAATGTTAAAATCGGCCACCATTTTCCAAGATGGCGGCCGGAGCACAACATGTACGAGTATTGATTTTTGATATGTTGTTGGTGGGCATTAGTACTACACATATGCGAAGTATCTCATTCTTTTTTTAGGGAATTATTTCCAGGTGGAGGTTTTTTTGACCTAATATGACTGGTTTAATTTTATTGCAACGAGAAGAGCAGAAACCGTAGGTGTTACTCGCAATTTGAATTTCAAAAGAGGGGGTCTAAGTCTGGTAACTACGCGATTTTATACTGGTGACGTGAAAAGTAGCTGCAGTAAACTAAAAGAATGAGAACGGATGGAATTCAGAATTATTCAATGCCTGAAAAGCTGACTGGGCTGTCTAATATATGACATTTTATTTGCTTAACGAGTTACTTTACATAAATACCGTATTTCTCAGCTGAGAATATAGAAATCACGGACAGATACTCTTACCAGGAATTATCCAACATACCCGCCTAGAAGAGAATATCACAATAATTACCGCTTTTCATGGCACCATATGACGAACAGTTGGTCGTTCGTAAAACTAAATCTTCCGTTTTTGAACTAGCAAAGAAAAGGAATTGGAAACGTGTTCGGTTACCTCAATTTATATATATAAACACGCTTACAGTATCGAATAATAGTTTTTAGTCTCCTCCGGGTACTGAGCTGGATAATACAGTGACGAACATATTAGTTCTAAGACAGCTTCGTACTTTTTCATAGCTTGATCGAAACTAAACGCTGAAATGTTGGGTGTAACTTGAGTCCTTCCGCTCTTTTAACTGTGCTCTTCTTAAAGATTTGTTTAAAAATTAATGAACAAGATTGTCAATATAATTTGAACTTTTTCACGGCAATTTTGAAGCAGGGTTACACCTTAATTGACAACAAGAATTTCTAATATAGAAACTTCTCTTAAATTACTTCAATCCAATTGAAATTGATAATCGCAATTATTTAAGTATCTTACGGGTTTAATGAGTGATAATAAATTCTAATCTGAAAATTCAGAATTGCTATTCTGAGCAAGACGACGCATATCTCCACAATATTCCACTCTTTCCTGAGCCTTTCATGATAAAGCTTGTAATTTCAACTAGCCTAAACGAGCTGGCGAACTTCCAAGGATGGGACGTACAGTCTTTGACAAAATGGGATCCGAACCACTCCGTTCAATGGACTCTAAAGGAAGCTGAACCCGTGACTACGTGGACAGAAAGCGGACGCGCTAATCTCTCGGCATCCCGACAAATTGGTCGCTATTTTTCATGAACGTGGGCAGGAATGAGAACGCACTCCCCATATTCTGGTACCAACTGAATACAAATCGAACTGTTGAAGTAAGAAGTTTAAAACTACAGTTCATTATTTTTTAAATATAGAATGCGTATATCTGCAATCCTTTCATAGCTTTCATGGAACCCCTATGCGTTGTTTTGACGTAAGTTCTAATGCCCTTTCACAGTAAGAGTAAGTGCATACTTTTCACTCAAAATAAAAGAGAGAATGGAATTTTAAACAACGTTTAGTTAAGAAAACAGAAAATATCAGGTTTATTGAGATTTTCTAAACAATTCTCTTTCTTGTGGAAAACTCCCTTTCCTACGAAAGTGAAATTTTTATACTCGTATTTAATCCCCGTGGTCTAGTGACTTCTGATCAGCATGTAAGTTCAAGTCATGTTGCTTGACATTGTGTCCTGACCGATGTTTCCCAATTCTTCATGCCGGAATGGTTCTACTTTCCTCATTGCTTTCCCAGAAGAATGCACGCCATGGGACGTTATCCCTCAGACTTGTGACGAGATTATGAAACAGATACCAAATCAGTCCATAAAACGTAAATAGATAAATAATGAAATAATAAATAAAATATTTTATCATGTATTGTTTCATCCTTGCCTGAGAAAAAGTTTACAATGAATAAATTGTTAGATTTAATAGGGAAGAGAACAGTAGCCGATAAATGCTTTTACACCATGGAAGCACAGTTATATTATCAACTTGCTTGTAAATACATTTCATGTAAGCATTTGTACTTACAGTCACTTTCTTTGAACTACATGTACAACAGAAGAAAAAAATAGCTTTTACCTGTTGGAATGGCTCGACAATCAAATGCTAGATGTATTGGAATGTTCACATTAGAATCGGAGGGAACTTTAATATTTATTGTACGAACTTTTTACGTTGATGGTGGCTCAGTGGTGTACCATCAGCGAGGCCAACGGGAGACAAGCTCCAAGTCGCTGCTAATCTAACTATCGATTACGCACTTTCAATTAGGAAACAAGTAAATATCGAAGCATCCAAGAGAACTTTGTTTCCTACATTTAGAAGTAGTATGTATATTTTATTTAAAACAAACCATTTCTGAAAAGGAAACATCAAAAGTTATTTCACGAAGCTGAATTGAACTGTATTGTATCTATGGTTCTTAGGCATGAAAAACACTGGAAAACAATCAGCGAAGATGACTGGGGGCCGGGCGTGATCCCAGTCTTCCGACTGCGAAGCCAACGCTTTACCAACTGAGCTACAGCATCTCGGTACCCCTAGAGACTAAGCGAGCCTTCACTTAATGGTCACCGAACAGAAAATTCTACTTAACATCAGACTATTTACGAAATTCTATGTTTTCTAACGAAAGTACCTACATTTTTCTAGAAACAACTCACTCACCTCTGACATATACAAAATTGTAATGACACTGAAAAATCCAACAAATTTAAGCACCAAGTAGAGATATTGAAGTGGATTGCTCTCACTCGAACTAGCAGTGACTTGAGGTGGTAACGCAAGTACCAGATACACCATTAAAAACCAGAAAGACACCAGAGGAACAAAATAATAGAACTGGTACGGTCTGTTCATGCACAAGCACAAAGTAACTGCCATAAAATTTAGACGAAAAAGAACCTGGAACAGAAATACAATTATATTATCACAATTAAACAAAGAACACACACACAAAATAAACATTAAAAAAATATATCGAAATATCGGAACACAAAACCTATTCTGGATGGGTAGACACTCGATTTAAAATAGTAACTGATGGTTAAAATAATTAAGATGAATACCTGTACCACAAACTTTCTTAATCAAAATGGACGATTCTTACAAAGTGGCCCAAAACCTATCAACCAAGTTTAATTATTTATTGCACCTGAACGAAAAGGCAGACGAATCTCATCCAAATTTTATTCAGCTCTACATTGCACAGCCATTTATACATGTTCAATATGTTTGCCTTCAACTTCTTCTATCTTTCGTAATCTTACCCCAAAGCTGGCCACCACCTTGTGGAGGACGTCGATTGGAATAACGAAGATTTCACGCCCAATAGATGATTCCAACTACTTCAACGTTACACAAATGAAACAAAAACTAATGGGTAGACTTGCATAGTGCATCAGCAAAGTCTCTTCCAATTAGTTGCAGAGAAAATTGGATTTAAACTTGGTACGTAGGTTTAGGCCCACCCTGTACATGATATCGAAGTCTTTATGACACACGTAGTTGCCCAAGTATTTTTCAAGCAATGCATGTAAATAAATAACTAAGCATCCGCATAACTGAGTTTAATTTGTTTTAATAGTAATATGAAATGTAAAATTAATAAAGCTAGCAAAGTTGGAAATTACGTTTATTTGTGTTTCCGAGTTCACATGTTCTCATTCACAACATTTTCTTTTTGTATGTACGATATGGCAACCGCAACAGTTGGAGATGAAAATTATGGACAGTACTATTACATTATTCAACAACTTTCTTTTTCTTCTTCTTATGAAAAAGAAGGAAATCAAATTATTTATTTTTCAATTTTGGGCTATGCAATAACTGCAATTAACTCAAGTTTGAAAGTAAAAAACGCACAAATAGTCGAGCAAAGAGATCGAGATGAATGGGTAGCTACTAGAGCTACGCTATTGAACATACGAACAGGCCCTAATATTTTCTAACTTGTCCTTTACCTTTTCTAAATAAAAATTGTTAAAAAAAATTTAAAAAAAAATCTTAAATTAGTGCAGAAAATTTCGATAAGAAAAACAAAGCTTTACTGGAAACTTCGCATTTATGTAAGAAGCGACAATGTTGCGCGGAAGACTACCCCACACCACCGTATTGAAGTGTGTCTAATTAAAGTAGGGCTCGGTGACTAAATGGTATAGCGCTCACCTCTGGTGCTAGGGGTCGTAGGTTAGATCCCTGCTCATGGCAAGTGGGCTCTGTGGTGGACAAACACCGTGTGCGTGGGTTTTCTCGGGGCACTCCCGTTTCCTCCCACTTTCTTCATTCCACCAATTCATCCCATCATCCATCCGTCCTGAATCTAAGTTGCGTAAAGGCCTTACAAATTAAATTCAAATTCAAACTCCAATTAAAGTGCTTGTGCTAAACTTGGGAAACTATTTAATACGCCACCGGTAAGTACAAGTGTATTTACATTTGAGGTCTTTATAGCGTCTTACGCTACAGTCAGTTTTTGTTTTAAAACTCTACTTTGTCTTTTTTTTAAAATGAAAGGTAGCGATCCTAGCCTTAAGGTATCATTCCGGTATTCGCGTGGAGATTACGGTAAATCACAGTGAAAATCAGAACTGCAGACGTAAGCAAGGCTCGAACCTGCAACACCTTATGCTGATCCGAAGTCGGCCACGTTAGCTGCTGGACAACGGAGGTCGGGGTCTGCCTTAAGAACTGATAAATATGGATCGTTTTCTTTCATAGACAACTAAACTGAACTGAATTTATTTATGCCACTTTCGTTCAGGCCGGAATAGGGTAGGGGAAAGGATAAGGAAGATAGCGGCCAGGGTACCATCCAGGCATTCATTCGCCTGGTGAAACTGAGGAAAATTCTGGAAAATCGGTCGGCCGTGGGATTCGAACGTTACTACCCATTGGCGATCCAAAGTCCGCAACGTTATCGCCTGGACCACGAGGGCTGGGTTTTCCATAGACAATACACGGTGACTATAAAATGTGGTTCGCCAGTTTATCATAAAACTCTCAATAAAGTTGAATATCTGGGTGCACATAAATGTCTTCTAGTTTGAATTACGATGGTAAGATGAACCCACTTAACAGCAAAGTTACTGACTGAAATGTCACAGAATAATGAATACAACGAGATACCCATTACTTTCAATGTCGGATTCATCCAATCCAGAAAACTACTTTTTTTTAAAAGTATTATTAATAACAACGGAAAATGCCAAGTCTACTATTGGACCAAGTTATTGTGTGTGGCAAACAGCTATATTATAGTTATTTTTAGCTTTTCACTTGAATGGACTATCGCCTTTAATGACATATACGTATAGTAGTGTTAAAATGTCTGCTCAACTTAGTATGCTTTCAGTTGGTGTAAATGTCCACAATATTTATTCATCATGGTTTACCTAGGAAGTGCTACTCTAATGCCACAAACATTTTAATATCAGAACAGACGTCTAACCTTTGCCGATTGCATAGTTGCGATGTATCATTTTATATATCTCACATGACCTCGATTTTACTTTTCCGTATTTAAAGACGTTATAAAGTTGCGATGGATGTTATAAAACCTTGTCAATTGCTAGAGATTTGTGGCATAATCGTGGCGCAAAGCAAGTGTTATACACCGTATACCGAGTGTCCCAAAATTTACACAACTCGTTCTTTCACAATATGCACCTATTAAGCTAAATTACACAGAGATCGTCCTTAAACTGTAATATAATCGTCTACATTGAGAATTTTTTTACGACATTAGACGTCTAAACATCGATCATAATTCAGGCACGATTGTAAAAAATGTACCCAAGTAGTTAAAAAAAACCCATTAATTTGTGTATATTCCTGCACAAAACCCATTTATGTTACTGATGGGAACATTTCTATGTATTTTTAGAGAGCTTGGATGCTCATCGAACATAAAAAAGAAACTCCCTTATCTAAAAGCTATA